>CM040932.1:52900606-53185606 GCA_023029165.1 Gobiocypris rarus
TAACCTTGACATAAAAAGCACATTTACCTGTTATTAAAACACCTCTGAAACAAACCGTCCAGGGGCCGTGAGGACCACAAATGTGTTTTCATCTTTACAGTTCTGACAAGCATTCACTTCTTTGAAAAGTGAAATAAGAAATAAATTAAGTAGAAAATAATGGATCTGAAATGACAGCAGGTCATTCATTTTGATGTTGTTTGATCAAATACTTCATAAAAATTTTCTTTTTGGGTGATATTGTTCAAAACCTGTATGTTTTTCCTGGGTCAGAAATGGTATTTGGTGGTGGCAGACGAAAGCTGTCATCCACACATGCACACGCACACGCACACGCACAAAACAAAGTACTCTACCCACATAAACTGAGAACCCCTAACCCTAACCTAAATCCAAAAACATCGCTGCCCAAGCAGCAATTAAGGGGCCAAGCAACACAGAGGCAGAATCAGCTGTTCAAAATTAAGGCTGCAAGCATCAGAACAACTGCAAAAGACATATGAAGACGGTTTTAAGCAAAATGGTTGAAAGCCCATAAATACAATCACTTGTAATGTGACATAATTGCTTATTACTTTTGACCAATAGGTGGCATGGACACCAAATGAATCTGCTATTGTTAGTATTAGGTGACAACTCTTTTAGATTATTTGTGTGAGATTTTTGTTCAAACTATTTTCGTGAACACTAGGTGGCACTGTGATGGAACTTTACAGGTACCCTCAGGTCATAGTTGTCATAACACACACCAAGTTTGGTCAGAATATATTAGAGATATAGCCTCCCGTCCATTTTGGCATGTTGTTTGTAGAATTTGTATTTGCATTAAACAAGTTTGACAAATTGACTTAAATTTCATTCTTCCAAGGTCTGAAGATGATCTGGGTAAAAAAAAAAAATGTTTGTTGTCAAAACTGAAGCATTGGGCTAGGAGGAGTTTAAAGAAGTATGTTTTTCGAAAAATTCAAAATGGTGGAAAAATTTTAATGATGGAAAATGACATCATATAATGCAATCAAATCATCTTGAACCAAGGAATCAGAAGAAAAAACCTTACAGATCAAAAGTTATTAGTATAAACATGAGTGCAACTTTGATCAGTTAGCGACTCAACTAGAGTTAGAGACTCAAATTTCTGTGGATAATGTTCAGACTGTTCTCTATCAGTGTGCCAAATTTCAGAACTTTTTATCATACGGTTCTATGGTCTGCCATCGACTCAAGAGTGGAAGAAAAAGATGAAGAAGAACATTAACGAATACAATAGATGCATCAGATTTTGTTCTGTCCATTGCTATGGTTATGATGATCTATCTAATTCAATTGCACATTTAAATACAGTTGACAGTACAGAAACTTTGTAATCTGTAGCTAGCAGCATAAAAAATATACACTATATTGCCAAAAGTTTTTGGAAGCATGTCTTTACACTTTAATGATATCCCATTCTTAATAAACGTATTCAATCGTTGTCGATTAAACCACCAAACTTTACACTTGGCACAATGCAGTCATTCAAGAACCGTTCTCCTGGCAACCGCCAAACCCAGACTCGTCCATGGGATTGGCAGACAGAGAAGCGTGATTGGTCACTCCAGAGAACACCTCCACTGCTACAATATCAAACAATATCAAAACATTAAAGTGGCGGCGTGCTTTACACCACTGCATCCCACGCTTTGCATTGCACTTGGTGATGTAAGGCTTGGATGAGCTGCTCGGCCATGGAAACCCATTCCATGAAGCTCTCTACACACTGCTCTTGAGCTCATCTGAAGGGCACAGTTTGGAGGTCTTGTAGCTATTGACTCTGTTGGCGACTTCTGCGCACTGTGACCCTCAGCATGTGCTGACCCCGCTCTGTGATTTTTTTACGTGGCCTACCACTTTGTGGCTGAGTTGCTGTTGTTCCCAATTGCTTCCACTTAGTTATAATCCCACTAACAGTTGAGTGTGGAATATTTAGTAGAGAGGAAGTTTCACGGATGGATTTATTACACAGGTGGCAACCTATCACGGTACCACGCTTGAGTTCACTGAGCTCCTGAGAGCGACCCATTCTGTCACAAATGTGTGTAGAAGCGTCTGCATGCCTAGTGCTTGATTTATACACCTGTGGCCATGAAGTGATTGAACACCTGAAGTCAATGACTTAGAGTGTCCCAATACTTTTGGCAATATAGTGTGTTATAAAGCAAGCAAAGATCGAGGTGCGTAAAGCTGCATTCTTGAGAACACTTCCGTTAATGAAGCGGTTTACTCAGTGCAATGAATCACTGAATAATGAAAGGATTTGAGAGTTTGTTGTTTATAGTGGAAGGATTTGCGAGTTTGTTAGCTATAATGAAATGATTCACAAATTTGTGGGCTATATTTAAATGATTTGTGATTTTTGCTGGCTATAATGAAAGAATTCGTGAGTGTGCAGAAACAAACTCAGTGGTGTTGAGCAGATTCTGACTAACTTAAACATCTGATTAGCCAGTGCGTTCACACGCTCAACAGATATGTCCATGATTGGCTACAAAGCTCAACACTGTAAAATCCCATTGTAAAGAGGAATATTTGATGCTCTTCAAAGAGAGTTTTAATATATCGGCTATCAGCGGGTATGGGTAGTGCAGAACAGCAAGTATCACCACAGTAAATGATCAAATAAAGCTTTGGCAGGCTACAAAGATTCTTTTGGTGGCTGCCAAAATATTTTCATGGCAGGAAAAACCCTGCTGTGGAAGAGCCTTATTTGCATACGAATTTAAATATGTAAATCATATTTGCAGTAACTGTTCCTTAAACTTAAACAAACAAACAAACAATCCTGAATTGCAGAGGCACAAGGGTCATGAAATCTCTTTTGATCTCTACACAGACGGCACCATGTCATCACGACCAATCAGAATCACCACTACAGAGCAAACCATCAGCTTCAATGGTAAGACGTCACATGCGCGCACACACACACACACACACACACACACACACACACACACACACACACACACACACACACACACACACACACACACACACACACACACACACACACACACACACACACACACACACACACACACACACACACACACACACGTTGTGTTTCCATGTTTTATGGGGACATTCCATAGGCGTAATGCATTTTACACTGTACAAACCGTATTTTCTATCCCCCTACACTGCCCCTGCCCCTAAACCTACCCATCACAGGAGACATTCTGCATTTTTACATTTTCAAAAAACATCACTTAATGTGATTTATGACCTGTTTTCCTCATGGGGACCAAAAAATGCCCCCACAAGGACAAGGATTTCGGATTTTGCCATCTTTGTGGGGACATTTTGTCCCATACCGTAGGGATTACCAGGACACACACACACACACACACACACACACACACACACACACACACACACACACACACACACAAATATAATATAATTGTATGCAAATAAGGCTCACACACACAGATAGATCCCTCCAACACTAATGCTGACCATCCTTAATCTAAACAACTTCCCAAAGTCAGTGTGTCTAAAGATGCTTTCACACTAGCACTTTTGGTGCGCTCCCGGGTTCGATTGACATCAGAGTTTGGTTTGTTTGGGTGATGTGAACGAACTCAGTTTTGCATCCGTTCATGTGAACTCTGGTACAGTTCTATGTCAAGTATGGGATCAGATTTGATCCAAACGGAACAGGCACTACAGTTCGAAATGCACGTGATCCATGTATTTATTGCAATCTTTAAGTATAATAGATAAAGTTTATAATTTGCACGTGTTTCAGTTCCTGGAGTTTAAACACTCAAGTGATTTGAAACTATTCAAGTGCATGAAGACAAAAGAGAACTCGCTTCAGACCTCGAACTCCAGCATCCTCGTAAACACAGTTGCTTATGGCTTGCATGTATGTAAACAACTGAGAAAGAAAATGGACGCGTATCATTATATTGGTTCCGTGCTTTTAAAGTGACAGCAGCATAATAAACCTGCTGCTGACTGTCATTAATATTAATTTAACTTTTGTACCTTTAACAAAGATTAATTACATTTAAGTTATAAAGTGAAGACTATCCAGATTTATTTTACATTTGATTGTTGAATTTCTGTACTTTAATATTGGTAGACTGAATACTGTTTCATTTGTATCTTTGTTGTGTTGTATTTACTTATGATTGTAATTTGTTAATTATGTTCTATGTAGATTCTCTCCCCTATAAAGTCACCTCAATCATTCTAGATTGATATTTTTTTTCCAAATAGAGCTATTCAAGTCATCTGGTGAAATTGTTTTCATATCGCAATATGTATCACAGAAAAACAAAATTTGCAGTGTAATTTTTTTTCCAATATCGTGCAGCCCTCACCTTCAGCGCAAACGACTGCATTCTTTTGATCATTTGTGGCAAATTGATGCAAGTGCTGTTATGTGTTGACACTTTAGAAACACAACAAATGTAAAAAAAAAATATAAAAACATAAAAGTGCATTTTGCCTCCTTCTCCTGTGTCATCGTCACCAAACAACATGGGTATAAACAGCTGCTGCTTTAATGATGCAAAAATATAATGTGAACGCGATCCAGCAGGGGAGCAATCGAACTTGAGTTCGGACTGGCATTCGAACCAAGTGTGAAAGCACCCTAAGTCAAACATTCTGTCTGCATCTTTTAAGGACTTTCAGCTTTTGGATCCATGCTTATTTTTTAACTCTGCAATGTTAATCTCACATTCACATTGGGAAAAGATCATTATATAGCTGATCATGTATTTTGGCACCTGGTTTTCTCTCCTCAGTGCCCACAAAGATCAGCGAGGACAGACATGGAGAAAGGTCTTCACTGTTCATTAGTTTACTGAGGGTTCCTCTGCTCTTGCTCTTGCTCTATGGGTTTGTTTGTTCTCTGGATGTCCTAAGCTCTGCTTTTCAGCTGGCTGGAGGTAATTTTTCATCCTTATCCGACCTTTTTGCATCTGTTAACCACATCTTTTCTTCTTGCACATAGGAGTTTTAATTGCTTTTAATTGATTTTTTTTTCTAACTTTATTGTTATGACAGTTAAGCACATTTCCCAGACAAATTCCCATGTGCTTTTTTCTTTATTTTGGGGTCAAATATAATTTGTTTTCATGCAATTCCTCATAATAATGTAAGGTCCCTGCTTCTCTATGAACTTCTGGACATGTGTGAAATGTGGCTTTCTCAAGGTTGAATCATTGGTTAGACATTAAGAAGTAGTTAATCAATTCTAAACATATGCTAATGACAATGAAGAAATGGCTTTGCATGATTAACTTGAGCAGTCAGCGCTGTGGTGCATGTCATCTGTACAAAAACAAGACGTGCTGTTAAAGGGTTAGTGGCCCAAAAATACAAATTGTCATTATTCACTTGTTCTCTTGTCTTTTTTAGACCTGGATAATTACTTGAATCACAAAAGATGTTCTGAAGAACATCATGTTTGTCTTTTCTAAGACATGCATGTGAATAGGGACAGATGGAAAAAATAAAATCAAACTAATCAATAGTATCTGTCCGTAAACAGTGTCAATGAATGTAAACGTTTTGTATTACAAAGAAGAAACTAAGTCTTGCTGGGTTTCAATGACATAAGGCTCGTTTAAGATTATCACATCAAAACTATTTCTCTAAAATTAATCAAATGTTTCGCTCTTTTGTCAGGCAAAGTGGCTGGAGACATTTTCAAGGATAATGCCATCCTGTCCAACCCCGTAGCTGGACTAATGGTGGGGATACTGGTCACGGTTCTGGTCCAGAGCTCTAGTACTTCCACATCTATTGTGGTCAGCTTGGTCTCGTCTGGATGTAAGACACGTTACTCATTTTTAACACAGACTAAACTCTTAACTTCAGGTTCATATCCTCTCATTAGGGTTGTCAAATGATTCTGATATAATGAAGTACGTACAACTACCAATCCGAATTTTAGGGTCAGTAAATATTTTCTTTAAATGAATGCTGTTCTTTTAACCTTTCCCACAACTGTTATCATTGCCGATCCATTCTCTCCTTTTAGTAAATTCTAGCTATGTTAAATTCGTTGCCTCATAATATCAAAAATGTTCTTAAAATGAGGGAATTAATTTGCAAAACATGCTGACTTATTACTAAGTCACTGTAAGTGAATTGATCATTTGTGGCCACAATATACACAAAATACAATTTCCCACTTGTCCCACCCGATCTCACCGCAATTCGTGCACCCCTAAACCTACCCATCACTGGGGTTTAGACAAATCGTACAAATTTATACGAATTAGCCACCTCATAAAATGTGTCTGAATTGGTCAGGAGATAGCGTTGGCAGGTTGTCGTATAGGTCTCAGTATTCACGTACATACATGCATTTTATTTGTACTGAGAAACACCCGTACATGTAGGTCATTCAAAGACAAAAACAGAATAGACAAAAAAACTTTAGAAGTCAGTATATTGGTTGTTTTTATGCCATATAATTGATCATAAGCCCATCAGTGGTCAGTCTTTCTGAGGTAGATTTAAGCTGCTGGTCTGTTGCTTGTGCAGATGGACTTAAACACCATCTTGGCAACATGCTTTTAATGCCAACTTTATTTTGAAGGTAGCTTAACTTTTTATCTGATCCTGAACATACCTTTTCCAAGTTCCATTTAACCCTCTGGTGTTGTTCGGTCATTTTATACCATTCTTTTTTTTCTAATTGCTACTTCATGGGAATGGTACAGAACTCTGTGACTTTTGTGCTTTTATGTGACTAAAAAATAAAAATAGTAAAAAATGTGGACTTGATTTGAAAAAGCTAAATGGTCACAAAAAATCCAACTTCTGTTGGTGACTGTTATAGGAAATGAATGGGAAATATGAAAAATATGAAACAAGAAAGCAATTTTGGGGGTACAATCTACAAATCAGCAATGGTGCACATAAAAGCACACCGCAGTGAAGGGATGACACTCTAAAATATCAAGTACAAAAAAGACACACCCACTCAAACACAGCCAAACCCTTTTCATTTTTATAGATTTTTTTATGTTATATGAAACAAAATATATTTATCTGTGTTAACAAAATATATTTATCTGTGTTAACAAAATATATTTATCTGTGTTAACAAAATATATTTATCTGTGTTAACAAAATATATTTATCTGTGTTCAGGTTTGACTGTAATAAATCAACATTTAAAAAACTAAAAAATCTAAACCTTGACAAAAAGTAGTTCATGAAAATGTCTAAATATATATCCAAACTACAACCTAATAAAATTAAGTGATTATGTCTAAAATATAGATTTTACAAATCTCTTTACATAGAGCTATATATGAATCTAGTGGTTACACCACAGCATTACAGAAGTTTTTCTGTTTTTACTCCCAACGGATGACACTAGTCTGCCTTGAAAAATGGGATTTTAATGGCCTTGCCTCTATTTTAATATGAAATACAGCTTTAATTGAAAAACAATTGCAAAATATTAGAAACAAGTTTTTGTATTACTTTCAATGGGACACATTTATCATAATTATGTGCAGTGTAAAAAATATACCTTAAATACCTTAAAATTGTAGGTTTATTGAAATTAAACATTTGAGTTAATACAACAAATTAGATTAGTTTAATAAAAAGAAACTGTAAAAATGATATTATTTGAATCACATTTATTATCATTGATTTGACACAAGATAAAAAGTTGTGGTAGCAAAAATTACACTGCTTTTAGTGAAAATAAAAGTTACATTTCAGGTGTTCTTTCCACTTTGACCACGAACAACACAAGTGTGACTCCCAAATCAAGTCAGTCAGCTTTTTTTCTGAAGCGTTTTAAACAATACAGATGGTTTCAGAGCAGCTTTACAGTGATAACAGGAAAATGATGCATTTGGGCTGTAGTTCAGCTGAATGTTTTATTGTAAAGGTTCTACATTTATAAATGAGTTAATTTCATCTATAAAGCAGTTCTGCAAAAATGATCCAGCCCGGTTCAGTTCTCACACAACAGTGTCAGTACAGTCAGATCAATAATAATGTTGAATATTAAGTGAACAATAAAAGCTATTGTGTCTATTTTGCTCGTGTGAAACTTGGCCAGTGCACTTTTTATTCCATTTTATTTTCCGGAAAGCCTTATCTCTAGATGCTGTTCCTGCTTTAATGAAGTGGCATCTCTCACGGATGAGCTCATTAGCCGGTGCATATGCCGCAGTGCCCTCAAAGTCTGAGGAGCTTGTGAAGTGTGACTATCAGAGCTCATTCCAAAGAAACATCAGAGTTCCGATGGAATCACAACAGATGCAGAGCTTTAATTGGGAACTTTTGTTTGGGTTAATGAGCTTATGTTTAACACAATAAAGAGTTTTATTATATAGTGGCAACTGTGGGGTCCAAAAGTATGGGATCACATGCAAAATCAATGCAAAAGCAAAATCTGGGAATTAGAAAATATTCAAACAAAGAAATTATGATGTAATATGATATTTCAAACAATTTGATATTCACCATCTGAATTTTTCAATTCAATATAGGCAACACTTTATTTTACAGTGTCATTGTTACATATGATACATGCATTTACCTTAGTAATAACCGTAAACTATACATAATTACATGCAACAAACCCTCAACCTACCCGAACCTTTTAGTAAATACATGTAGTGAATCAATATTACTCAGGTTACACTTTATTTTAGTGTAACACTTTGTTGCGGTGTAATTAAATATCTAAGTACTCAGTAATATTTTTGTAACAACTTGTACTTGCTATAAGGTTAGGGTAGGATTAGGGTTTGTTGCAGGTAATGTGCATTAATTTAGAAAAATGCAAAATACAAGCATTTGTACTTGTGAGCTTGAACCCAATGTGTGTAGAATAAATAGTGTGTGAATTTGTGTTTGTTTGGGCAGCTGAGCCCACAACAATCCAATCTCTTGAAAGAAATCTTGATCTTTTGAAATGGATTGGAGAGAACAACCTTGAGCTTGGCTTTTCTCTGAGTGAGTGAATTGAAGCTAATGGATGTCAGGAGTGCGAGTGTGTTCATTCACACTAAGCTCTGTGGGCCTTTAGCGAACACTACCCATGGATAGTATCTGAATGCAAATGTGACTCGGCTAATGCTAGCCTGATTTAACCCTTGTGCATCAATTTGAAAAGTTACACATATGTCTATAGAGGACAAAAAAGACCATGTCAAAAAAAAAAAATCTTGGGAGCACAGGCTTAAATAGGTCTCATTTGCAGACTCATGGCATATTATTGTTGAAGTAAAGTTTCGGTGGACGAACGAGACGTGGGAGAAGTGAGTAAGACCAGTGCGTGATTAAGAATGAGCGTCACCTGCGAGTCACACGGTCTGAGACCTCACATGAGGGAGCTCGGAGGCATATAAAGACGAGCGACACCAGTGAAGGTCGAGAGAGGACCAGGCCTGGACATTTTATGTTCTTCACTGGTGTCGCCGCCTTTATATGCCTCTGAGCTCCTCATGAGATGTCTGACTCGCTACTCCTACGTGACCACGTCTCTCATTCATCCACCTCACCACAATGAGCTTTCAGTATGATTTTATTTGGGCGCCGTGCCAAATTTTCCCATTATATGTCAGCAAAGCCCCTCTGGTCACACAGGATTTGTGATTTGCAGAGTTTTTCTCCTTAAATATTACAAATACACACACCATTTTTTTTATTACACATGTAGGCCTACAAACCACACTCTGATATCCATACTAACACACCCACACACAGTTAAAGCTGCATAATTTATCCCATTGGCTCTATAATATGCATAAACAGAAAACAAGAATAAAGTGAGTATTTGCTTTATAGGCCAAACCTGAGAAAATCTGTAAAAAAAGGCAAAATTTACATTTTGAAGCCTTGCCAACAGAATGAAAGATTGTATAATTTTTATAGTTAAATGGCCCTGGGATTAAAAATTGCCGTTTTAATGCTTGGGACATTTTTGTCCAAAAGGTCCTGAGTGGAAGTATTTTGTGTACCTGGTGCAAAATAGATTGGAAATGAAAAATACACACCTGTGCCAAAATGCATGCAGTTGGCATTAACACAGGCAAAATTATCAGGAAAAACTAAACTGA
The DNA here is from genome assembly GCA_023029165.1 of Gobiocypris rarus. Classification (NCBI taxonomy): domain Eukaryota; kingdom Metazoa; phylum Chordata; class Actinopteri; order Cypriniformes; family Gobionidae; genus Gobiocypris; species Gobiocypris rarus. The sequence goes on from CM040932.1 coordinate 52,910,701, forward strand.
AAAAGACAAACATGGAAGAAACAAGTCATTATAGAAACAAGGAAAATTAAATGTTGTCATATCCAGCATCATAAACCATAGAACAGGAGAGATGCATCATGATTTTGCAGATGCAAACACTTAGAAAATATACACTCACCTAAAGGATTAATAGGAACACCTGTTCAATTTCTCATTAATGCAATTATCTAATCAACCAATCACATGCAGTATGCGGCAGTCCTGTGGGTGAAAATGCCTTGTTGATGCTAGAGGTCAGAGGAGAATGGGCCAACTGATTCAAGCTGATAGAAGAGCAACTTTGACTGAAATAACCACTCGTTACAACCGAGGTATGCAGCAAAGATTTGTGAAGCCACAACACGCACAACCTTGAGGCAGATGGGCTACAACAGCAGAAGACCCCACCGGGTACCAATCATCTCCACTACAAATAGGAAAAAGAGGCTACAATTTGCACGAGCTCACCAAAATTGGACAGTTGAAGACTGGAAAAATGTTGCCTGGTCTGATGAGTCTCGATTTCTGTTGAGACATTCAGATGGTAGAGTCAGAATTTGGCGTAAACAGAATGAGAACATGGATCCATCATGCCTTGTTACCACTGTGCAGGCTGGTGGTGGTGGTGGTGTAATGGTGTGGGGGATGTTTTCTTGGCACACTTAGGCCCCTTAGTGCCAATTGGGCATCGTTTAAAATGCCACGGCCTACCTGAGCATTGTTTCTGACCATGTCCATCTCTTTATGACCACCATGTACCCATCCTCTGATGGCTACTTCCAGCAGGATATTGCACCATGTCACAAAGCTCGAATCATTTCAAATTGGTTTCTTGAACATGACAATGAATTCACTGTACTAATTCACTGTACATTTCTAAAGAATGCTGTCAGCACCTTGTTGAATCAATGCCATGTAGAATTAAGGCAGTTCTGAAGGCGAAAGTCAAACACAGTATTAGTATGGTGTTCCTAATAATCCTTTAGGTGAGTGTAAACCTTTAATGCATTTGAAAGATGTGCATTTAAGTCTCACAAAGTCTGCATTCATTTGATGAAAAATAAAGTCAATCTGTAATATTGTGAAATATTATTACAATACAAACTAGCTGTTTTCTATGTGAATATAAAGTCAAGTGTAATTTATTCCTGTGATCAGAGCTGAATTTATCATCATAACTCCAGTCTTCAGTGTCACATGACCCTTCAGAAATCATTCTGATATGATTGATTTGATGCTCAAGAAACATTTAGAATTATTAGTTAAAAAAACTAATATGAAGCTGCACATCTGTTTTCAACATTGATAATAATCATAAATGTCATCATAAATCATCATATCAGAATGATTTGTGAAGGATCATGTGACACTGAAGACTGGAGTAATGATGCTGAAAACTCTGCTTTGATCACAGAATAAATTACACTTTACTATATATTCACATAAAAAACAGCTGATTTAAATTGTAATAATATTTCCAATTGTTTACTGTATTTTTTGATCAAAATTAATTATTCCAGTGTAAATGTGTGTTTGTGTCTGTGTGCATGTGTGTAGTGCTTGAAGTGAAGTCTGCCGTCCCCATCATTATGGGCTCCAACATCGGCACGTCTGTCACCAACACCATCGTCGCCCTGATGCAAGCAGGAGAGAGGAACGAATTTAAACGGTACTGACCCAAATGATTTTCACCATCACTGTTATCACCAGAATTTAAATCAAACTGACATGCAACCATTCTGTTCACTTAAAGTATGTATAAGTTCATTTATTAGTTTTGCAGAATTTATTTCTTTAAGTCAACAAGAAATCAAAATGTTCCCCATTTACATGATCAATACATCTTCTAGGTCTTATTGTGAATAATTTATCAGTGCACATTATTCCAAAGAAAACAAATCATCTTTCTAAGCTTTCAACAGAATGCAATATGTTTTTTCTGCCTCTGAAATTACTTTACTTTCAGGTTACTCTTAACATATACTGCAAAAAGAGATTTTCTTCTTTAGTATTTTTAGTAAACAAATCAAGATGCATTTACTTGGGATGAAAAATGGCATAAGATAAGACATGAACATTCTGATAACAAGAAAAAAAGATCTGAAAAGATCTGCTAATAGATCTGCTAATTTGTTTTAGCAATGCAACATTCTGAAAATCCTAAGTAATTTAATTATGGCAATAAGAGCAAATTATAATAATTAAATTGAACATTCTGAAACAATCATGAACATTCTGTGAAACACAAATGATGAACATTCTGAAACAATCATGAACATTCTGAGGACAATCTTTTATGAACATTCTGAAACTTAAATTCAATTGCCAGAAGATAAAAGCTAAACTTTAAAGGCTTTAAACAATCATATACATTCTGGTCATATGGCTTCTAACGTCACCATCACTAATCTTCAACGGCTCGTTCAGTCTTTATTTAAAAACATGAACATTCCTGGAAAGTTTGAGTTGGAATACTTTGATTATAAACACAATGAACATTCTGAAAGTAGTGAGTAGGTGAGTTTACATGATGTTTAATGTCCGACATCATCTGTCAGACATTTAGAACACTTCTGAAACAATCATGAACATTCTAAGAATCATGAACATTCTGAACATGAACATTCTGAAACAAACATGAACATTCTGAAACAAACATGAACATTCTGAAACAAACATGAACATTCTGAAACAAACATGAACATTCTGAAACAAACATGAACATTCTGAAACAATCATGAACATTCTGAAACGAAACAAACATGAACATTCTGAAACGAAACAAACATGAACATTCTGAAACGAAACAAACATGAACATTCTGAAACGAAACAAACATGAACATTCTGAAACAATCATGAACATTCTGAAACGAAACAAACATGAACATTCTGAAACAATCATGAACATTCTGAAACGAAACAAACATGAACATTCTGAAACGAAACAAACATGAACATTCTGAAACGAAACAATCATGAACATTCTGAAACGAAACAAACATGAACATTCTGAAACGAAACAAACATGAACATTCTGAAACAATCATGAACATTCTGAAACGAAACACATGAACATTCTGAAAAAATCATGAACATTCTGAAACAATCATGAACTTTCTGAAACAATTATGAACAATCATGAACATACCTTTAAAGGTACACAAACGGTCCTTAGGGTACAATTTCCCTCTACTTAGAGCAGGGGTAGGCAAGTTCAGTCCTAGAGAGCTGCTGTCCAGCAGAGTTTGGCTCCAACCCTGAAAGACGTCTATAGAAGCTCTTATTGAGAATTAACAGATTTAGATGTTGATGATTTATTGAAAAAGTTTGGTCACCATTATGGAGATCAGTGTTTCCTTTAGTTAGTCAGTTTGACTTGAATTTTTAAGTGAGTTTGTGGTTTTTGTTATAGTGTAAACAAAACACAATTGTTCAAAACAAAAGAAGCCATGAACAAACTGTATCATGAAGAATAATGTTTGACTAAACTCATCACTGAATAAAAATAATAATAAAGAATATTCACCAACGATACTTCAGCAAGAATCAGCATATGAATCTCAATAATGGTGACATACTTAATGCTGCAATGCATGCTGGGAGCCACACGTTTTATTCTATGTTGGCTTAGATGGGTTGGAGCTAAACTCTATAGGATATCAAATCTCAAGGACTGAACTTGCCCACCCCTGACTTAGAGGTACAAAAATTTACCCTTAAGGGTACCACCCCAGTGACGGCCACTTGTACCTTAAAGGTACAATTTTGTACTCTTTTTTATTGACAGTGTATAGTTAATGATTTACTCAGGATAATTTTAAAACGTGATCTTAATTTCTATGTAATATTTCCCTTTATGTCGTAAAATGATCGTTTAGAATTGTATTGCTAACACTTGCGTCATAAACACCCTTTGGAACTTTTAATTGTGTTGATATAATCCCTCTATATTTGTATAACAATATCTTGCAGTTGATCATGCACAACACAACAATGGTAACACCAATGGTAGCTAAGTCAAACCTAAAGTAAGAGATCAAATACTTACAGTTTCTTTTTAGTTACTAGAACTCTTGTGTAAGTGAACTATACCAACAACTAGCATTTGTCAGTACAACATACTATTCCTATTTCTCTTTAATTGGCTTTATTAAGTCCAACCAGATTTTTACACTTTTTCAAGACAAGTAAAAGCTTAAATGTATTTTATGTCTTGCAATAAAACATATCTTGAGCTTGTGTTCACCAAAGACCTTATTTCAGCCACTTAAAGGTACTGTATTTACTGTGGCATAGTTGAATAATAAGAGTTCTGTTCATGAAACTAACATATGAGCCTCAAACACCATTGTTTCCTCCTTCATATGTAAATCTTGAGCTTGAAAAAGACCACTGAAAAACGGAATCCCACCGAATGTGACCTAACTGTCAGGATCATTAATATTTATGCCTCCCCAAATTTGCATATAACCACAGGCCATGTTCAAGGCCCAGGCAGTATTAACCGAATCAACAGAAGTTCTGCAGGTATTGTGAAGATGAGGAAAATATAGTGAAAACGGCAGATCATGTTATGAAAACAGAAGTTATGTTCCAGGCTGTGGGGATGTGAGCACTTTTCATAGACTTCCAACAGAACAGAACCATCAACAGGCATGGCTGATGTTTATCTATAACAGGATAGGCCTACAGCACCAGTTGAATTCAAAGTTGTTAGTTTCCTCTGACTAGTGTCAATTTCGTTAACGAAAATATGACGAAAAATGTTCATTGACGACCTTTTTCCCTTGACTAAGACGATGACGCAAATGTCCATAAACGATTATTGTGACTATATAAACATGCAATATCGTTGACGAAATGTTGTTAAAAAAATAAAAATCGAACAAAAAGCACTTTTTGGTTTTGAATTCGGGGAGGAAGTTTGTTCATGCGTGGTTGCCAGATTTAAGTAATTTAAATCCCCAATCAGAGCTTTTACAGTTTTTACAATCGTTATGACAATTTTTCAATACTTTTAACAAATTTCCTAAACTCTTAACGCAGTTAGCACAACATCTGTCTGTTTAGGCTATACACTTAACACATAACACATTTATTGTTGCTTTTTCACAAAATGCATACAGTTAACACAAATTTAAAATGCTTGAACTTATTTTGCACACAAGCTCAACCAAGACCAAAACAATGGCTTTTTACTGCCAAATGTACCAATGCTTTAACACTGTATGTCAGAACAGATCACACCATGTTAAACCTAACCTTATAGACTAAAGTCAAGGTAAACATCTGTTCATATCGTGAATTGAAACACAAATATATCCCCTGCAATTTATTCCATTGTTACTGAGAAACAGACAATTGAAGTTATGCAAATATATAAATCACAGCTGATTCCCATCTAGGAATTGCTCAGGTGTTGATATTCTTTCAAGCACATGACCATATGGTATACAGTAAAGGAGGGCCTATTTGGGCTTCTTTTGGGGGCAGAGGAAAGCTCCTAAATGAAGAACAGGAACTTGCTATTGTCAGCATGATGATTGCTGATAATGAAATAAAACTGAAGGGCATTCGATAAAGCTACTCTGAGATGGTTCATTCAGTTTTTGTATTGAATTTCTGCAGCAAAAGAAACACAATGCGTGCATTTACTAAATCCAACAAAACAAAATGTAGAGAGTCTTCAAAAGACACACAATCTATGATCTATAAAATGTACTGTCTATTGTATAAGGGCAGACCTGACACATCAAATAATGCAGTTTCTGTGCATGCTTTCTGTTCATCTAGTGTTATTGTTTTTATGACATTGTGTTATGATTGGCGTAATGTTCCTGTTGGAAGAGAACATGTGTTAGGGTTTTGGTAGACATAGTGTATTGTGTTAGTGAATTATTGTATTTTGAAAATTAGTGTTGGAGTTTAGTTTACAATGTGTGATTTTGAGCATGAAATTAACCGTTTTGCCAATTGTGTGATGTAGGTGTGTTGGTGTGTTAAGAGTTTAGAAATTGTAAAAACTGTAAAATAACGCATATTCTATCTGGTGTTTTACTTAAACATGTGCAATCTGGCCACCATGTGCACGCAAGCTCTCTCTCTCGTGTGTGCGGATGATCTGAAAATACCAATAAACAAGTAAACTGCATTCCTGTGATCTCCATTTGAGAGTTTCTGCTTAAAGTGCCATTCGGTCTGTGTTCTGTCAGGAGTCAGTCATGAACCGCTTGTGCTGTTGGCGATTGTGTTTGCTGAGGAACTGCACTTGTGTGAGCAACAGAAATAAGCCAATCAGATCAGAGCTTAGCATTATTATTCATGACCCTTCCAAATAAGGCAAAATAGACTCTGGGCAATTTTTGCCCTTAAATACGCCACATACCCTCTATGTAGATATCAGAGAACAATTTAAAATATTTTTTTCAGCTCATTCTAGGGCACCTTTAACCAAAAACACATTGACTTAAGGACGATTGAACCAGAAGTGCTAAATGCAACTCGTTTCTGGGTTTTGTCCGACAAAAATACATAATTCCTGCTGCAAATAATGATGATGATCTTCAGCCTTCATGTGCTGGTTAGAAAGCCTCACATTCAGCTCTCACTCCATTATGCTATAAAACCATCCAATTTCCCATGAATAATTGATAATTTCCATTGCATTACTGAATGTGCTGTCATTTCAGGTTGACTTTTACCACATTGAACAACACATTTCCTTTCTCTTCTGATTTTATCCATGAAAAACACATTAAAAACCCATCAGTGATGAAGGCTTTATACAGCTATACAACGCAGCAGTCATCACTTTCCCTGCTGAACTATTTCTGTTAATAATGAAATACATATTAAATAAAATACAAATACAAATATTAGTCGAAAAAAAAATAGAAATGTTGCTTTAGAAATAAACTGAAATACAGCACTAAAACCACAAACAAAATATTAATTGGAAATGAATAAAAACTAGAAATTAACAAAAATTTTATAAAACCTAAATAGTAATATTTAAAAGAAAAATGTATAAAATGACAAAAGCATAACAAAATGACGAAATTAAAATTAATATGAATATTCATAGTAAAACTAAAATGAAAACTCAAATAACACTGTATTGAACTTGAAATTCAACATTAGAATAAGTAATAATGTGTTTTTTCAACTTAAAAAAGTAAGTATTCATGCTTGACCTAAAATTGTAAGTTTAGTTAACTTATTAATTTTAAGTTGTTTTAACTAATTGCAGCAATGTTCTCGTTCTCAAGGGCGTTTGCCGGGGCGACGATCCACGACTGTTTTAACTGGCTGTCCGTGCTGGTGCTGCTGCCGGTGGAGGTGGCGTCAGGTCTGATGAGTTTCCTGGCCAGAGTCACTGTCAGCAGCTTTCAGCTGCACAGCGGAGATGAAGCGCCTGAACTTCTGAAGACGCTCACAGAGCCCTTCACCAAACTCATCATACAGGTGTGTGTTTGTGATTGTGTGCATGCAGTGTATGCCAGGCATAAGGACCACCAGGACACTGTGTTGTAAAATAAAACTAGAACTAAATGGCTCTCCTGTCACAAGCCTCCATATGTTGCGATCTTCAGCCATGTTGGATATTTCTTTCTTCTGTTTAAATTTTTTGTAATGGAGGGAAAAAAAACATAAGACACATCATACATAACTTGCCACACAAGACAAGACAAAGAGGGAGAAAAATTTTATAAATAAAAAATAAACCAAGTCGATAGGATGAAATGATACAGGGTTACAGTGTGAGATCTTACTCAAAAAGAGAATCCATTCATATAATTGAAAAAGTGTTGCCAATTTTTTTTTCAAAATACTTTATTTTTATTTCTTAACCAGTATGTTATTTTTTCCACTGGTACACATTTATTAAATTCATATTCCGTTTTCACAAACACACGCTGTTTCTTAAATCCCCCCCATAACCTTAAATAGGGCACTATTTGAGGGAACAGCCATTTGTAGTGGTGTCACTTCATTCCATAAACTACAAAAACAAGCCACAGCAAGAGTTTAAAAGTATCCCAAATCTGCAAGAAAATCATAGGCTTGTCAACTCTGACCGATCAAATCCAAGAAGGCAGGTTTTACTCAGGGTTGCCAGGTCTACATAACAAAACTATCCCAATGACCATATTCCAAATATCAAAACAATATGCCAACAAAATATGCAATTCCTATAACTAAAATACATATTTTAAAGCCACTAGCTATGTTTCCATCCAAAGTTGTGTATATATACACTATATTGCCAAAAGTATTGGCACACCCCTCCAAATCATTGACTTCAGGTGTCCAATCCCTTCATGGCCACAGGTGTATAAATCAAGGCATGCAGACGCTTCTACAAACATTTGTGACAGAATGGGTCGCTCTCAGGAGCTCAGTGAACTCAGGCGTGGTACCGTGATAGGTTGCTACCTGTGTAATAAGTCCATTCCTGAAATTTCCTCACTACTAAATATTGCACGCTCAAATGTTAGTGGGATTATAACAAAGTAGAAACAATTGGGAACAACAGCAACTCAGCCACAAAGTGGTAGGCCATGTAAAATCACAGAGCGGGGTCAGCACATGCTGAGGGTCACAGTGTGCAGAAGTCGCCAACAGAGTCAATAGCTACAGACCTCCAAACTTCCTGTGGCCTTCAGATGAGCTCAAGAGCAGTGTGTAGAGAGCTTCATGGAATGGGTTTCCATGGCCGAGCAGCTCATCCAAGCCTTACATCACCAAGTGCAATGCAAAGCGTGGGATACAGTGGTAAAGCACACCGCCACTGGACTCTAGAGCACTGGAGACGTTGTAAGGCCGCTGAAATCGCTCCAATGGCGGCAGCGAAGAGCGGGTGAAGGGATTTGCGCGTTCGATGTTCTCAGCTGGGCAAAATGGATCTAATTCCAATTCCTCTTTATCTGACTCCATTTTATTATAATTTAGAATTTAGATTAGAATGCCAATTTGGTTATTTTGGTCATTTATGTTTAATAGTTAGACACATTTAATTATTCCGTTTAACCCTTTGTGGAAAGTACCCATTCATGATCTCACAGAGATTGTTAATAATTCCAGAGTAAGTCAGAATAAATCAAAATGTAACAATTTATTAAACAGTCAGGTATAATTCCAATTACATAATCAATTCAAAGATCCTCAAAACATCGAATACTCTTAAGTAAAGAGATGCGTTCCTGACTTTCCATAGGTTACGTAACGCTGACTGGACACAACGCTACGGCGAATCTGATTTACAGTATTGCGCCTGACTCTTCTGCTACACTACCTTTAGTATTCAGACCTGACAATAACTTCTTTCAAATGGTAACATATGTTAACAAAGGAATTTACATTTAATCACTGTCTCAGACCTGTATTGACAAAAGACCAAATGGTTGAAAGCCACACCTACCAATACTATGCAACATCTCTTTAAACTCTTAAAACCATTGTTATCTTCTTGAATATTTCTGTGGGGATGAGATATTTGTACCAGTCACACTAAGACATTTCCAATGATATCAAACACATATATATTGTTTAGTATTTGTTCATTTTTAGATCATATAGATTTTGGGTATATTTCTAATGGTCACAACCTGAGGGGAAGTAGGATGGGGGGAGAAATAAATACATGTAAATTAGAGCCATTCTAAGTTGATTCACTCAGTGTGACGTGCGTCTGCAAAAGTGTTCTTTGTCCTCAACCAGACAAACCGGCATTACTTTTTAAAGCCTTTCAACGTGTTCTCTGGAGTGACCAATCACGCTGGGTTTGGCAGTTGCCAGGATAACGGTTCTTGCCTGACTGCATTGTGCCAAGTGTAAAGTTTGGTGGAAGGGGGGTTTACGAACTTCCCTGTCTAGGGTAGAAGAGAAGGAACAGATTATAAAGTAATAATAATGCATAAAATATGCTGAACGCATTAAACGTCTTCAGAGCCCCTGTCTCCTGTCCCAGCACTGATTTAACACCAGAACCAATAATAAAACAAAACTATTTATTTAAAGGGCACCTATTATGCCCCTTTTCACAAGATGTAATATAAGTCTCAGGTGTCCCCAGAGTGTGCCTGTGAAGTTTCAGATCAAAATTCCTAACAGATAGAAGAAAAATGAGCTGTTCTGTGTGTCACTCCTTTAATGCAAATGAGCTGCTGCTCCCACCCGAGAGGGCGGAGCCTACACATCTCGCTCACAGCTCATTAACATCAGTGAACACCCGAAAGAAAACTGAAAAATAATATCTGTTTGTTTTAATGATCATCTCTATCACAGACACGTTCATGTGACATTGCAGTTCTTCATCATCATGAAATATTATCATCTGCATGCGTTTTAAAGCCTTATCGCTCTCAACTTCACACACACACATGCTCCTGTCGCATACAGAGCTGGATGTCAGCACATCCGTGAGTAGTCTATTAAACTAGACTAGTTCTCTATCAAACAACAGAAGATAAACTGAATATCACTCACTGCTCTTGACTGACTGAACTTTAGTAGCTTTAATAAGAACACATTTCTTACTTGAATGCTGCTGTTAATGCTCGAGGAGATAAACATGGCGGACTGTGAACAGCTCAGCTACAGCTCTCTGAGGGAGGGGTCTGTGCTAGTATGTCAGTGTCCATCAACTAGGGCTGTAATCAACCAAAGAAAATCTTGGTCTCCTCGTTAATTAATTAGCTGCGCTGTGCGCAGTACTTGCAGCCTTGTTGTCTGCCTAAATTAATAATAAATAAACATAAAAATCTAGTAGGCTATTTGCAGTATATTAAATCGTTTTTGACCTGATTCTTTTGCACTGAAATGAGTCTAACACACAAGTCTGTCGGCTCTGACAGCGTTGCGTCCACATGCACCTAAGCATATCATATTAAAATATAGTTGCCTACTATGTTGTCAATAGGATGTGACAGTGAGGAAATGTTCCCACCAGCTAATCACCGGTATCACCGACTGGGCTTTTAAATCACTAATTCTATATAACCAATTGTAATGCACACGGCCACTCGAGCATTAATAACGGTGGGGAGCAAAGCGAGTGGTTTCAATGAATTCCACAATGCATTATTTTACAGGACGTGTTTTGAAACAATTAGCATTTAATTTCGTATCACGTCATATGTATTGGGGTGTACAATAGTGATGATGTGATGTGGAGTACCATTCATTCACAATAATAATAATTGCATGACAATTTGTAAGATTCTTCTTCTTCTTATTCTTCTTCTTATTATTATTATGATTTTTATTATTAATGATGCTTATTGTTATTTAGAAGAAGAATGTCGTTATTATTATTCTTTATTTTATTATTTTGTCAGTCTGAATTATTTTCAGTCCCAGTCCGTGGACAGCTGCCAAGCCTAACCCTGAAACGTCAAACGTCCGATGTCTGGTAGAGCATAGGAAAAAAATGTACTGCGCATGTGTCGAACGCGATCATCCGCGCGCATCCATGGTGTAGTATACTTTGAAAGACGCGCGGACAGTGTTGCGCGCGTGATGCGTTCGGGCGCGGAAAGTGAAGTATACCCGGGGCTTAAAGCGCACAGGCTCGCAACTGGAGGAATACATGTGCCTACAAATCAAATGCTTTGGTAAAGTCACACAAATTAAACATTGAAGTCCACGTTGCACAAAAATAAACACTGAAGTTTATAATTACTATGTTGTTTTTTTACAGTGGGTCATAATATAGCATATCTTTGTCAGTGCATTTTGTGGCGTTAGGAATTGTTTTTCTGCGCATTTTCGCACTAAATCAAAAAGTGCGTACACCACCTCCTGAGCTGGCGTAGGATTTGAGCGTGCCGTATGCCAACGTCCATATTGATAAATCTCAAAGTCACCGTGGTTTTGGGTGTACGCTGTAAATTTGGTGTACGCACTTTTGATAAATGAGGGCCACTGTGAATGACAGTTCATCCGTAAATGCGCGCGCTCTGTGAGGCCGCGCATATTTGAAGTTTTGGTTTTGGAGTGCCAATTCGGGAGCAGGTTGCTTGAATTGTTGGTACATTGGCAAACGCAACAACAACACACTACAATGGCAAACACGCTTAATTAGGCACCTTTACATTTCGCTTTGAAACCAAATCTTCCGCGATCATCTGGTCTTTCAGCTCTTGGCTCTCCTGGCTCTCCTCCTCAGCTTGGCTGAGACACGACTTAACTTAAAGCGTTTACTCTTAAACACAAAAGGCACGTCCACTTTAATAAAAAATGAAAATGTATTAAACAAGCCAGATCAAGAGCAGAAACGAAATAAAGTGCATAACTGAAAAATAAAGCATAGATATTAAGCATAAATAATATATAGCAAAGTAGCCTACTTCAATCTGTCTTTCTTCTCCAGTGGGTTGGGCTAATCCAAAAAATTGATCAGAATTTTGGTCGAGCCAGAACGTATCGACTTAGAATCGACTAATCGACTGGGAGATTACAGCCCTACCATCAACACGTGTGGGCGGGGCCTCTGCAGTGCGACGTCAATGGAAACGGCTTGTTCTGAGACACTGCTTATGATTTATGGGGATTACAAAAAAAGGAGTGGGTGGATTTTTACCATTATAGGGTTGTTGTGTACACACACTGCCAACACACATTTATGTTCAAACTTTTGCATAATAGGTGCCCTTTAAGGTTCCCTAACATAGGAAAAACAGTAACAAAGAACAAAGATCTTATTTAGGAGCATGCCCAGGAAGAGGCCCTTTGGTGCAGCCACCGAAGTATACAAAGAGCTGCTCTGACTGTCTGAATTGGGCAGAGCTCTTGATATATCTCTTAAAGCCCTAACGGGAGAGATTAAGTGGAGGTCTCAGTCATCTTCTGAGAAGGGAGTAGCCGAAAGCGATATGATCTGTGCTCTGAAGGGGGTGAGCCTTGGCTTTAGGACAACCTTAAAACCATTAGGCCCAAAATCCAGGCAAGATGCACTGATGGAATGAGCTTATACGTCGCCGACTCATTGACCAATGCTAATGCTAGCAGGAGGGCCGTCTTAAGCGAGAGAGGCTGACTGCACTGGATCAAAGGGAGGTCCCTTGAGAGCCCTAAGAACCGTGGACAGATCCCTCATGGGGATGGTATCAGGGTGAGGCGGTTTGCGCCTCCTTGCCCCTTTCAAGAAACGGACAACTAAGGTGTTCCTTCCCAGAGATTGTGAGGCCAAAGGAGCATGATAAGCTGCAATGGCCGCCACATAGACTTTGAGCATGTTCGGGGAGTGGCCCGCATCCAACAGCTCTTGCAGAAAAGACAGTACCAGCGGTATGTCGCATTAAGTAGGGTCTTCGCCTCTGGCGGCACATCAGTTTGAGAAGACAGACCATTTGAGGGTGAAGAGGCGTCTGGTGGAAGAGGCTCTAGCCTCGGAAATGGTGTTCAGGGGGAGGGCGTAGGCTACAGGGAGCTGCTGTTATACAAAATTAAAACCACTATATTGTAGTGATCACAAAACGTATATCATCTAGCACAGTTGAATCATTGGTAGAATATAAAATATTTCAATTCAAGCATTTCAGTCAATTATAATTTTTTTCCAAAGGCCTTTGTCAAAACTTAAACCCATGGGGGGAAATCAACCGTTCAAAAGTAGCCCAGTTCATCATGAAAACTGCAGACTTGGCAAATCCTGCTGTTCACAGATCCCTGAACATGAGTGCCAGACGTGATGGCTTAGTTTTAATAATGAAGACATAGGCTATATAGTATCTAAACATTTTAAATCTGACAACCCCCTTTAATTCAAAATGTAATCTTAACAGTAATCCAGTGTCTTTTTGTCAAATTTTGCCATTTTGAATTTAAAATATATAATTTATGTGATTCATGTAATTTGACGAGAAAAGTAACATTAACTGAGCTGTTTTCTGCATATGATTTAGAGAGAATGTGTGCATATTTTAAAATAAAAAAAAATTAGCGGTATGATGTTAAAATGTATTACTTTACAATAAATTCTGGTTGTTTTACTGTTTTCTCTTTTTCTTTATTTCCTCTTAAATATCTTGCATATCCCCCTTAAAACTGGTGTGTGTGTGTGTGTGTGTGTGTGTGTGTGTGTGTGTGTGTGTGTGTGTGTGTGTGTGTGTGTGTGTGTGTGTGTGTGTGTGTGTGTGTGTGTGTGTGTGTGTGTGTGTGTGTGTGTGTGTGTGTGTGTGTGTGTGTGTTTTGAACTCCTTGAGTGCTGAGATGTGCAGAATATTCTGTGTCAGGCAGTATTTTCTCAGTACTCACCTACAGTGACACAAAGCATTTCATGCTAACTGTGTTCTCGCCCTTCTAGCTGGATAAATCAGTAATAACGGGCATCGCCCTGGGCGACGAGTCCATGAGGAATCACAGCCTCGTGAAAGTCTGGTGCAAGTCCAGCGTCTTCCTGGTAACTTTCTCCTGACAAAAATATTGTTAATGCTCCTAATCGGCACATATCAAGAACTTACTCATAAACCTACAGATTCTTCTTTTTTTCAAAAGAATTTCAAAACTAGAATTAAATAAAGAATTAAAACTAGAACTAGAATAAACTAAATTTAGCTTGAGATTCATTCTATGTGGTTTTTTTATTTATGCATATGTATATATATATATATATATATATATATATATATATATATATATATATATATATATATATGCAAATAATTTAAATTGTATGCACATTTTCATAACTATAATGCATTGATATTTACTTTTGTGTTGTGTGTGATTTGTTTTTATTACATTTTTTATATTATCTTTGGAATTGAGCATGTGATTTGCATGTAATAAATCAACATGAAGTACAAATAATGTTTAAATGCACCACAATAAAAAAAAGCTTGTTTCTGCCACAGAATAAAAATATAAAAAGTATTTAAGACTTTTTATCTCATTATTCTTACTGTTTTTCCCTCTCAGGATTGTGAGATATTCTCAACTACAAGTTATAAAGACACAATAGAAAAAAATACTAATAAGTAAACAAAATAAAAAAAATAAAAAGTCACCATTATTTTTGCAATTTTTATTCCGTGGTGGAAAGAAGCTTCCATAGAAATGAGAGCTGGATGTATTCCTGAGTCAGTGCAACCCTTTGTGTGTAAAGTAAACTTTTCCTGGTCAAGTTGTGTTTGGACAGGCATTTCCAGACAGACACGATCTCTCTCTGTCAGTCACTCCACACTGCCATGTCATGTGGTCTCCTGCTTCTCATGTTGGTCCTCTCCATCTGACTGTAGTTCACAAGCACAAACATGTGCTCTTCCTCTGTGGTGCAGTAGTTTTTAGAGAAGTACTGCTGTTTGTCTCTCTCTCCAGTCTTCAGTGAACGTGACGGCAGCTGCCGCCCACAACTGCTCCTCTGAATTGCATTGTGGGAAGGACAATGATCTCAGCTGGATCACACAGAATATCAACAGAGAGAAATGTGAGTGTAATCTTGGAGTCATTTAAAAGTGGAATGTGTAGTTTTTAGTATTTCTTCTATCCAGGATTAATGTGTGTGTTTGTTTATATTTTGATATATTTACTTTCTATTTTTACTTTTTTTTTTCATTAATTGACTTAAAAAATTGACTTATTTTTTGTTTTTATTTTTTGCTTTCTATTTATTTATTTATTTATCTTTTTATTAATTTTATTTATTTTTTATTTATTTACTTTTTATTTATTTAACATTATTTAATATTTGTATTTATATACGTTCTTGTCATTTACTCTATTCATTTATGAATAGTTTTTTTATTTATTATGTACATTTGTTATTTTTATTTATTTACTTTCTAGACATTTACTTTATTTATTTATTTATTTAATAATACATTTTATTTATTTATATTTTTTAATGTTTACTGTTTATTTTTTATTTACTTTTTTATATTTGTATTCATGTATTTGGTTTTATTTATTTATCTTTCTATGTATTTATTTATTTATATATATTTTTTTATTAATAGTTTTTGTTTATTTATTTATTTATATTTTATTATGAATACAATTTTGTTGATTTGTTTATAATTTTATTTATTTACTCTCTAATCGTTTACTTTATTTATGTATTATGTTTTATTTATTAATACAATTTTATTTATTTACTTTCTCTTTATTAATGCAAAGAAAAATACATACTTCCTCTTTAATTTTTTTACAACCTTAAGCAAAGCGTAATTAATATTTGGTACATAGTCACTTAGCCGGTAACATTTATTTTGCATATAGTTATCTACAACCAAAACCAAAACTGCAAAAAAAAAAAATAAATAAATAAATAAATATATATATACACACATACAAACCCGATTCCAAAAAAGTTGGGACACTGTACAAATTGTGAATAAAAAAAGGAATGCAATAATTTACAAATCTCATAAACTTATGTTTTATTCTCAATAGAATATAGATAACATATAAAATGTTTAAAGTGAGACATTTTGAAATGTCGTGCCAAATGTTGGCCCGTTTTGGATTTCATGAGAGCTACACATTTCAAAAAAGTTGGGATATGTAGCAATAAGTTAAATGTACATATAAGGAACAGCTGGAGGACCAGTTTGCAACTTATTAATTAATTTGGCAACATGATTGGGTATAAAAAGAGCCTCTCAGAGTGGCAGTGTCTCTCAGAAGTCAGGATGGGCAGAAGATCACCAATTCCCCTAATGCTGTGGCAAAAAAAAATAGTGGAGCAATATCAGAAAGGAGTTTCTCAGAGAAAAATTGCAAAGAGTTTGAAGTTATCATCATCTACATTGCATAATATCATCCAAAGATTCAGAGAATCTGGAACAATCTCTGTGCGTAAGGGTCAAGGCCGGAAAACCATGCTGGATGCCCGTGATCTTCAGGCCCTTAGCCGGCACTGCATCACATACAGGAATGTTACAGTAATAGAAATCACATGGGCTCAGGAATACTTCCAGAAAACATTGTCGGTGAACACAATCCACCGTACTATTCGCCGTTGCCAGCTAAAACTCTATAGGTCAAAAAATAAATCATATCTAAACATGATCCAGAAGCGCAGGCGTTTTCTCTGAGCCAAGGCTCATTTAAAACTTTGGCAAAGTGGAAAACTGTTCTGTGGTCAGACGAATCAAAATTTGAAGACGCCATGTCATCCGGACTAAAGAGGACAAGGGCAGCCCAAGTTGTTTTCAGCACTCAGTTCAGAAGCCTGCATCTCTGATGGTATGGGGTTGTATGAGTGCGTGTGGCATGGGCAGCTTACACATATGTCCAAGTTCTAGAACATATGCTCCCATCCAGACGTCGTGTCTTTCAGGGAAGACCTTGCATTTTCCAACATGACAATGCCAGACCACATACTGCATCAATTACAACATCATGGCTGCGAAGAAGAAGGATCCGGGGACTGAAATGGCCAGCCTGCAGTCCAGATCTTTCACCCATAGAAAACATTTGGCACATCATAAAAAGGAAGATGCGACAAAGAAGACCCAAGACAGTTGAGCAACTAGAAGCCTTTATTAGACAAGAATGGGACAACATTCCTATTCCTAAACTCGAGCAACTTGTCTCGTCATTCCCGAGACGTTTGCAGACTGTTATAAAAAGAAGAGGAGGATGCCACAGTGGTAAACATGGCCTTGTCCCAACTTTTTTGAGATGTGTTGATGCCATGAAATTTAAAATCTACTTATTTTCACTTAAAATTAAACATTTTCTCAGTTTAAACATTTGATATGTCCTCTATGTTGTATTCTGAATAAAATATAGAAATTTGAAACTTCCACATCATCGCATTCTGTTTTTATTCATAATTTCTACAGTGTCCCAACTTTTTTGGAATCGGGTTTGTATATCTTATAACAAACACATGATCATTCAATGTTACTAAAATAATACTGCACTCTAGTGATCATGACTGATGATGTCCATATTTCAGTGCATCTGTGTTCTTTAACACCAATAGTTTGTCTTGATTCTTCTGTCTTCCTTCCGTCTGGTTTGCGCAGGCCAGCATCTGTTTGTGGACTCGGGTCTGTCGGACCTGGCGGTGGGGCTCATTCTGTTAGCCGGCTCTCTGATGGTGCTGTGCTCCTGCCTGCTCCTGCTCGTCAAAGTGCTCAACTCCATCCTCAAAGGTCAAGTGGCAAAGGTCATTGAAGGGGTCATCAACACGGGTGAGTGGAGGGAGAGCCAGAGGAATCACAAGTGTCACTGTGTTTACTGTTATACAACACACACACACACACACACACACACACACACACACACACACACACACACACACACACACACACACACACACACACACACACACACACACACACACACAGCTGTTTGAAGTTCTACATAACATGCATTTATAAAGTCAAATCCGCTTTATACAGTGAAAATACACAGTTATAAACAATCAGTGATGCACTTTATCAAATATGAGACACATTCTGCTGTAAAGCCACTCTAGAAAGACAATAGTCCATTAATTATGAAACAGGGTTATTATCGTTAGCTAAAACTATTAAATGCATTTCTGCTAATTGAAATAAAATAAAATATAAATATTAGTTTATATAATATTAGATTATATTTATTATATGATTATATAATATTAGAAAACTTAAACTAAACAAAAATAGAAATTATGTCTTGGCAATAACCTGAAATAAGTTTAAGTTGACGCTCTAAAATAATTAATTGGAAAACTAACTAAGTAAGTAAGTAAGTAAGTAAGCTTTATTTCTATAGCACTTTTCACAGACAAAAAGGTCACAAAGTGCTTCACATAATTAAAATATACACATAAAAGATATACACATACAAATATACATATATGCACAAAAACATACAAAACCATAATTGCTAATTAAATGCTTGTCTAAAAAGATGCGTCTTAAGGTGTTTTTTATAAACTTCCACAGAGTCCAAAGCTCTCAAAGCTAATGGAAGAGAGTTCCAGAGCCTTGAGCCACTACACAGAAGGCTCGATCACCTCTTGTTTTAAAACGTGTTCTAGGAACAGTTAGAAGGTCTTGACCTGAAGACCTCAAAGAGCGACCAGAATTGTATACATGCAGTATATCCTTGACACACACACACACACACACACACACACACATGGTTAAAATTTTAAATTGTACTCTAAAACTAATTGGAAGCCAATGTAGAGCCTTAAGTAAAGGTGTAATATGTGTTCGCCTGTTGGTCTTATTCAAAAGTCTTGCAGCTGCATTCTGTACCACTTGCAATTTGTCCATGGAGGATTTGTTTAAACAAGTGTACAATACATTACAAAAATCAAGACGAGAAGAAATAAAAGCGTGAATAAGCATCTCCATCTCTTTTTTCGAAACCACAGATCTACAAACTAAAACTGAAATAAAAATAAATTAACCTATATAGTAATATTTAAAACTAACTAAAAAACTAATACAATGACAAAATCATGTAACAGAATTGCTCGACATTTAAATAAAATGATGCAAATATGGAAAATAAAGCTAAATGTTGTGTTTCCATGTTTTATGGGGACATTCCATAGGCGTAATGCATTGTATACTGTACAAACCGTATTTTCTATCCCCCTACACTGCCCCTGCCCCTAAACCTACCCATCACAAGAGACATGCTGCATTTTTACTTTCTCAAAAAACATCACTTAGTGTGATTTATAAGATGTTTTCCTCATGGGGACCAAAAATGTCCCCACAAGGACAAGGATTTTGATATTGCCATCTTTGTGGGGACATTTTGTCCCCATACCGTAGGATTACCAGTCCACACACACACACACACACACACACACACACACACACACACACACACACACACACACACTTTTAGCATCCTTATTTGATATGATTTTCCATCGTCCTCCACAGATTTCCCGTACCCTCTGGGATGGCTGTCAGGATATCTGGCCATGTTGATGGGAGCAGGAATGACCTTCATCATCCAGAGCAGCTCGGTCTTCACCTCTGCGATGACGCCACTCATAGGTGAGTCTCTCATCTTCAACAGGAGCTCACAGAATGAGACGACCAGCAGGCAGCAGCACAAGATTGCTCAAGAACACATTAATAATGCATCCATACAAACATACTTTTTATATGTTCATAGGCCAGAAATTTAATAGCATGCAAGCAGAAAAACCAGTAGTTGTTATTGTATTTTTAAGGGAAACTATAGACCTGCACCATTGAAATAAAGTTTCTGGCAGCTGTAAAAATCAGGGGATTAAAAAGGATCTTTACGTGCAGCTCAAACATTATTATTATTTTCAGATGGTACCTTTTAACTTCAAGACACTGACAACACATGTGTGATGATTCAGCTCTTTTGATTAAACTTTAATTTGTGCTGTTTTCTTCAAACATGTTCAAATGTAGAGCAAAGGTGAGGGTGACTCTATATGGCTAATACATATTAACTGAGACAGGTCAGGCAAAATCATGGTGCTTTCTTTTCAATTATTTCATCATTAATTTACACCCATTATTCGACAATGATTCTTCGCCTGCTGCATGATTATGGTGATTATTAACTCTTCAGCCAAAGGGGATCCCTCTGTCTCTTTGAGATTGCGGTTACCATGGAGTTCATCATTTATTAAAGCCCCTGAAGAGTTGAAGTGTCACTGGACATATTATTAATAGTAAAAGAAGGTCAAAAGGTCATCAGCGCTGACAGAGCGACATGAACCCTGTGACCTCAGAGCTCGCTTAATTCATTATGAGCAGAGCATTTACCTGTCCCTGATTGTTTTTTCCTGCTTCATTTTGAGTTTAGAGAAATTGAAGAATAGATTTACTGCCATTCTAGAACTGTCCAGAGTGAAATATTCACATTTTCTTTCTGTTCTATTCACATGTATTTGTATGGTGCACACTTTGCACAATGCATATCATTTCAAAGCAGCTTTACAGAAAATGCATGCGTCTACATTACAGTTTAGAGTTTTAGAGTAATCTGTTATCAGAGGAGTAATGTCCAGAATAAGATAATAAAGATCATGCACTTAGTTAATGTCATTGTTTCTGCTTGAAAACATGAGCTCATTAAAGCAATTTTTACAAGTTGTGATCGTAATAATTACAATATATAGATTTTTTTGGAATGTTGGTGTTCAGATTATGGAATGCCCGGTCTGCCTAAATAATAAATAAATGTATAAACACATAATAAATAATTGTGGAAAAACATACAATTATACATAAATAAGGAAATACAAGTATTTTTAATTTCAGCATTTGTTTATATATATACCGATCAGGCATAACATTATGACCAGTGAAGGAAATAACACTAATAAGCAAGGCACCTGATAGTGTGTGGGATATATTAGGCAACAAGTGAACATTTTGTCCTCAAAGCTGATTTTTTTAGAAGCAGGAAAAATGGGCAAGCGTAAGGATTCGAGTGAGACCCATGCTGACCCTTGTCCACCGCTGAAAGTGCCAATAGTGGCACATGAGCATCAGAACTGGACCACGGAGCAATGGAAGAAGGTGGCCTGGTCTGATGAATCACGTTTTCTTTTACATCACGTGGATGGTCCGGGTGTGTGTGCATCGCTTACCTGGGGAACACATGGCACCAGGATGCACTATGGGAAGAAGGCGAGCCGGCGGAGCCAGTGTGATGCTTTGGACAATGTTCTGCTGGGAAACCTTGTGTCCTGCCATCCATGTGGATGTTACTTTGACACGTCCCACCTACCTAAGCATTGTTGCAGACCATGTGCACCCTTTCATGGAAACGGTATTCCCTGGTGGCTGTGGCTCTTTCAGCAGGATAATGACCTGACACAAAGCACAAATGGTTCAGGAATGGTTTGAGGAGCACGACTACAAGTTTGAGGTGTTGACTTTGCCTCCAAATTCCCCAGATCTCAATCCAGTCGAGCATCTGTGGGATGTGCTGAATAAACAAGTCCAATCCATAGATGCCCTACCTTTCAACTTACAGGACTTAAAGGATCTGCTGCTAACATCTTGGTGCCAGATACCACAGCACACCTTCAGGGGTCTAGTGCAGTCCATGCCTCGACGGATCAGGGCTGTTTTGGCAGCAATATATATATATATATGGATTTATTTGTTATTTTGCCAGACCTGGCATTCCATACCAGACGGTCATCCTGAGGTAGAAACGTAAAAGCAAATGGAAAATAATTAGTGTAGCTGCTCTTCATAACATTTCAAGCAATAGATAGTCATGCGCATTGATCTGATATAACTGGAGTGCAATGTTATGAGAGGTGAATGCTTGGCCAAATAGGTCAGTAGCATTTGCTTAGTGCAGTATATGATGTAAACAACCTTTCAAAAGTTTGGGAAAGTAAGATTTTGTTTCTTACAGTATTAAACTTCAGGGATGCATTAAATTAATCAAGAGTGACAGTAAATATATTTATAATATTTCTGTACAAAAGATTTCATTTTTTATGAACTTTCTATTAATAAAATAATCCATAATTAAAATGTATCACAGTTTCCATATATTTTATGAATATAATCATACAAATTTCTTGAGCATCAGATCCTCATATGAGAATGATTAGTGAAGGATCATGTGACACTGAAGACTGGAGTAATGATGATAAATTCAGCTTTGATCAAAGGAATACATTACATACTATATATTCACATAGAAAACAGTGCATTTACTGATGTTTACAAATACAAGATAACTTAAAAATGTAGATGTATTGTTCATGCATTGTTAGTTCATGTAAACTATTGTAGTTAACTAAATACATTTGTTTGTTGAAATTGTGAAAATGTTGAAATTAACATTGTCTAATATTAATAAATGCTGTAGATGTAGTGTTCATTATTTGATTTTAACTGATGTGTGCCTCTGACTCTTGCAGGCATTGGCGTGATCAGTCTCAATAGGGCGTATCCCTTGACCTTGGGCTCCAACATTGGCACGACCACCACGGCCCTCCTCGCCGCTCTCGCCAGCCCCAAAGAGAAACTTCCGGCTGCGTGCCAGGTACGGGAATGAGAGATAGCAATCACAGCCATTACAGAGCACTCCATTTTCTAAAACCATTGCACCTTATCAAAAATTCAGGTAAAAGTCTGCTTGCTTTTCCAACTGGATGATGAATAAAATGAATTTCCTGGACATATAGCACCAAAAGTAAATGGCAACTAGATTATTTTTACACTAAGTAAAAATTACATATTTTCTTAGCGATAGATGATATTTGCACACAAAGTGCACACAGCTGTAGATGCCACTTACTAAGTGAAATAGCATACTATTTACACCATATTAAAGTAGCAGTTCTTTGTAATGTGTGTAAATAGTAATTAGATGCTATTTATACTTTATTTTGACAGATACATACTATTTGCACCTCAGCATTGTTGTATCAGGATGAAACAATAACATAGAATGTAAATTATTATATTTATTAAAATTATTAAATGGATTCTGCCTGAATTTGACAATAAAAGCCCTCCCTACACCTACTGCTAACCCTACCCAATAAAGGCTTTCATTATTATTAAACATTTCATTAGGCATTTCGTCATTCCATTTTTAGAACACTTTCTTAATTTTTATTGAAAGTAAATGCCTTCCCGATGTGATATGTGAGGGGAAAAGAGAGCAGCGGAAGCTCTGCAAAAGACGGATTCGAACCCTGGTCGATCGTGTCAAAACCTAGATCTTTAAGCCTTTTTCTTTACTGACTATGCCACTGAAATACATCCATTGTTAGCCAGTGCTAGTGCGAATAGCACTTGCCAACAAAGTACGCAATTTGCACTTGGTGTAAATAGACACTCAGCACTTTTTACGCGTACCCACCGGCGGGTCAGCACCCACCGCCGTTTTTTTCTAGCCGCACCTGTGCATTTAATGTTTTTGCAGTATGTACATGGGTTGTAACTCGTAGCGAGAGATTGCTCAATAGAAGGTTATCTCCTTTACATGCAGGCGCAGAACATGCTTGACAGTCGCTTGTAGTCCTTTTGGTGTGTTCTGGTGCTATTTTTTTCCCTGGCACGGGCGATGTGAGGCGACAACACATTTGGCTTTCATCTGCGTTAGTTATTTGATATCGGTTTGGTGTGTCCCTACCTTAAAAAGTAGCTTTAATCGTAAAATAAACAAACAACAAAACGAAAGGAGCAGCAGCGGCCGACTGAATAAAGCATAAAAAAACCAGTATAAAATGTCCCAGGTTCTTGGCCCACCCTGCTTTATACCACAGTAACATACCACATAGTAAAACTTTAATACATTAGCTCACAGATGAACATGAATTCTGAGTCCCGTCGGATTGCTTTGCTTTCCCTCGCCTGTGGAGGTGAAGACGAACTCCCATGATTCCAGGCTCATTCACAGCGTCATCAAGCTATGCCTTTGTTATTGTTTTGAATAAGCGACCTCTAGTGGCAAAACTTACATCCTGTGCCTTTAAGGAAAGATTCCATTTTATCATTCTTCAGACATTAAAGGATTGTCTTTTGAACATTCGGAAACATTTAAAAAACATAAGACGAATGACCAGCCAAAATGTCTCCAAACATTCCATGAATGATGTATAAATGTGCAAAACAGATCACTTTGAATAAACATTGTATTAATGTTACACATTGGGAAGACGTAAAATGACAAGATGCATTTATTGGAGAAGGAAAATGACTGATGGTATTGAGTCTTGTTTTATAGAAATAATGATCAAAAGTAAGTGAATTTACTTAAAACAAGAAAAAAAAATCTGTCACTGCAGTCTGAAGAATCAACTTATTTTAAAGAGTTTTATTTTTCTTGCCCCATTGACAGAAGCATAAACTCAATTCAGAAAACAATGCTTTATTTCTTACCTCTTAATTCTGCTTATTAAGCAAGTGTATCTTGATTTAAGAACGTTTGGATATTGTACTGAAAAACCTTTTCAGTCGGATTAAGTTGTGTGCTTGTAAATGTAAAATCACATTTTATATTCTTGTTTTTCTCCAGATTGCCTTGTGCCATTTTTACTTCAATATTTTTGGGATTTTGCTGTGGTATCCAATCCCGTTCACTCGTCTGCCCATCCGTATGGCGTCTGCGCTGGGAGACCGCACAGCCAAGTACCGCTGGTTTGCTGTGCTGTACCTGCTGGTGTGTTTCCTGCTGCTGCCTTGCCTCGTGTTTGGCATCTCTCTAGCCGGATGGCAGGCCATGGTCGGTGTGGGTGCGCCGTTCACCGCGCTCACCATATTCGTCTTCCTGGTGAACCTGATGCAGTCCCGCAGTCCCACACACCTGCCCAAGACGTTGCGTAGCTGGGACTTTCTCCCGCAGTGGATGCACTCTCTCAAACCGCTCGACAAACTCATTACCAGAACAACAGCGTTGTGCTGTAGCCCGGCTCGACTAAATGACCCAGATGTGGTCGTAGTGAGTCCAGACACAATAAACATCAAGCCAGAATCAAAGAAACAAACCAAACAGTGGTATGATAACCCTGCCCTGTCCCTACCCGAGGAGATTTCCTCAGAGCCCAGAGTGTTTAGACTTCGAGGACTAGAAAGATGCAACAGCACGCCATTATAGAAGCTCTGCATTCTTTGTAAGATGAACCATCCTGGTGCCTTACTAAAGTCTTTGAATGCCAGTCTCTGTTCCAAAACCTAGTGAAAATTTCCTAGTGAAGATATCATATTTTGTCCTAAATCTTAAACAGCATCCCATGTGTCTTTCATGTAGGAGCCAATCTCATAACACAGAGTAACAACTCAGTAAGAGACAAATGGAAGCAATGCTGATTAAAAATGTATTTCAGTACCGAAAAGTAGTGATAAAATCAGCAAATGCTAAAAGATCTCATTCATCAGATACTGTCAACCCAGCTAGCTGAGATGTTTACCTGTTCTAGCTTATCCACGTTGTGTGAATGAAGTAGACACTGTCTGACTGACACATTCAGAATGATCCAGTCAACAAAAACATGTTCTAAGAACATTTTTCTAACATTCCAATTAAGTTCTGAAAAGGTTATTCCGGAATTTTCACTGAACATTCAAAACACCCAGTTTTCTTAGTTATGCGAACATTCTATTTTATCATTCGTCAAACTGTGAATGTTTAAAAAATATATATATATTTTTTTTGTGCAAATGTTTTGAGAACATTATTAAAGACATTATTAACTATTATGAATATTTCAAATCAGTCACTTTCAATGTTCTAGTTAGGACACTGTTGAGCTCAAGTTTAATTTTCAGACAAAGCTGCATTTATCTGATAAAAAATACAGTAAAAACAGTAATATTGTGAAATATTATTACAATTTAAAAAGCTGTTTTCTATGTTATCATTCTAATATGATGATTTGATGCTCAAGAATCATTTATCATTATTATCACAGTTGATAATGTTTTTGTTGAATCCGTGAGATATTTTTTAGGATTCTATGATGAATAAAAAGTTCAAAAGAACAGCATTTATTAGATTTTTTGTATTAGAAAAATGTGTCTTTACCGTCACTGTTGTTCAGACCCCTGACGTTTGAACAGTAGTGTACGCCGCAGACAGCGAGGCAGTTCACTAGGTTATGGAACAGAGCCTTAGTTTTACATACGGTGCTTATTCAAATTCGAAATCTAATTTTATTCACCATAATATTTTCACAATAAGTTCAGAGAATTATATGAAGCTTTGCTCCAGGCCGTTGTTTCTCTGGGGAATCTGGTAAATGAGCATTTTGTTGTTTTGTCCTTCAGTCATGCATGAATGTCTATTATCTGCAGACTATGGAAATCTTGCCGAATAAGCACTTTCAAACTCTACATCAACAGATGGGGTCTATATTGCACAAACATATCTCAGGGCCATCCCAGCGTACCTTGTGTTATTAAATATACAGATATTACAAACCAAATAGCTTTCTTTTTATTGTCCTTGCATAATGCTAATGAGAGACCACATGGAGAGTTATTGGCAAATAGTTTGTTTTAATGAAGTATTAAACATTCTCCAGTGTTTTGCATTAAAGACTGTTGAAAGCAGAATATTAAGAAAGCAAGAAAAGCTTACAGATTTTCAATTATAAACACTGAAAACTGACCATTTCATCATACAGTCAAACAAACAAACACTTTTAGGCGAGTGTAATTGAAAGAAATGAGCATGCATGTTATTTGAATATGTTTTATATTAGGTGCATCTGCATTGAATCAAACGCACACAGTATGGTTGATTGACAACAAAGCAGCATAAAAAAACCCTACTTAAAACTGATTTAACTGGTCTCAGCCTGAGTGAGTCAGTCAGTGCCCAAAACCCATCTAAAACCAGCCAAGAGACCAGCAAAGACCCGGAAACCAGGTTTGAAATATTTGCTGTTGTATAATGCATTCTTAGACATTATGTCTAACTGTAGTTGTGAAGTAATCAATTTAAACTGTTTGCAAATAATCTGCACACATTCATTCTAGAGCTGCGCGATTAATTGCTAAAAGATCACGATTTAAATACTCACTAAATGACAATGATTATCCTGTGTTGACGCTTCAAATATTGATTATATCGGTTACATTGTTACACCAGTAGGTGGCAAAAAAATACTGTTCAAAAATGTATTTGTTGTTGAATCATTCATTCAAGAGGTTTGTTCAAAAATGCTGATGCATCCCATAATGAAACCAGTGAAGTCACTGGGCCTTATTTTAACGATCTGAGAGCATGGTCTGAAGCTCACGCGCAGGTGCACTTAGGGCGCGTCCGAATCCACTTTTGCTTGTTTAACGATAGAAAAAAAGGGTCTGCGCACCAGACACATGGTCCAAAAGGGTTGTCCCTCGTCTCTTAATGAGTCATGGGTAACATGCAATAAACCAATCAGAGTCTCATCTCCAATTCCCTTTAAAAGCCAGTTGTGCTCACACCATGGCAGATTCACTATTTACATGGATCACGTCTCCAGAGAGGATTCCTTTTATTTTTTATATTTGTAAATGTGTGTGTGCTGCTGCACGTCCCTGTGTGTGTAATAAGCATAGTGTATGTGCGTTGTGCACTGCCTATAGGCTCATATTACTAACACGGCCTTTAAATAACACAAAGAATACTGCGCTACTGACTTTAGAGCAGCTTTGTGTTGGTCATTGGTGTAGTCGTTTTTTTCAGTTCCTCAAAATAGCAACACACCAACAATCAGACCAGATGCCCATGGGTGAACAGATGCGCCAGTGCATTTGATATTCAAACATGGAGCTGGACGTGAAAATGAGAACTTCCTCGGGCTGAAACAAGCCAAAAAAAACCTGCGTCGTGCCTGGCGTTGCATTGCGCCGGGTGTATGATAGGGTCCATAGAATCATTCATTCATTCATTCATTCATTCATTCATTCATTCATTCATTCATTCATTCATTCATTCATTCATTCATTCATTCATTCATTCATTCATTCATTCATTCATTCATTCATTCATTCATTTTTGTTAAGATTAATCAAACATTTTAGATTTTAAATTTAATTCAACATTTTAGACTGCAGCAAATAACATTTTGTCAGAACCTAGCAAATAACATGTAATTTTGCTGAGTTGTCAGTTGTTTGTGATCTGTTAAAAAAAAAGTTCTCAGTTTAACCAGAATCGTGCAGCTCTAATTCACTCTTATGCCGGCTTCACAGTTCACACCACACGTGCAAGCAGTGCAGTGGCAGCGCAGAAGCAGTGCGTATGAAGAGCGGGAGCACTGCGCGGCCATGGTGCTTTCACATGAACCGCAGCTTGTGTATTATGACCCATCTGTCTCGTGCTTTGATTTCTGATGGGCAGCATATATCTGCTGCAAATGCGACCGTGTTCCCCTCTGTCCAAAGCAATTTGGTATTTCTGTCACATGCTATTTTTCACAGGCTGTATGCAGAATGCATGGTGCAGTATTAAGTAAGCAGTAGGCTAGTATTCCATTCTGAACAGCAGAGAGTGAGGTAAGTTCACAGTAGCGCCTCATGCTAGGGTCGGAGTGGCAGACTGAGCGCTAATTATCTGGAGACTGTGGAGATGACATTTCAGATGTTTTTATAGCTGCATTGACTCACGGAAAGCAGCGCAAACACACACTGACTGCCAATGAGATGAATGGGATATGTGCTCTCAGGTGTCATGGACTTGCTTGGCTGATACTGCAGGAATAGTTGGGTGGGTAAAAAATGTGTTAAATAGTTGCACAGCAGTGTCGTTCCGTGCAGAAGGTGTGGAATGTGCAGGAACATGAAGGACATTTAAGGGCAGTAAATACTTTAAAGAGGACCTACTATGCAAAATTCACTTTTACATGGTTTGAACATAAATTTGTGTCGGCAGTGTACTACCCTATAATGGTAAAAATCCATCCACTCTTTTTTTTAATCCCCATATATCATAAGCTGTGTATCAGAATAAGCTGTTTTCAGTTTCTATGCAGTGTGACGTTACATGCTTAGGCCCCGCCCATGCCTGCTGACTGACTCCGCCCTATTATCATAGACCCGCCCTGAGTGAGCTGGGCACAGTCCGCCATGTTTATCTCCTCAACAGAGCATTCAAGTAAGAAATGTGCTCTTATTAAAGTTAATAAAGTTATTCAGTCAAGAGCAGTTTTTCTCTTGTTTTTTTATTCATATTAACAGCATATATAGCAGCACACAGATCTAATATACACATGCCATTTCTTTCCCTGTTGTTTATGTTCACAGATATAACTGACTGTGTTTATGTGAACTGTGTGTTTTTGACATAAGCTTGTCTGTATTTGACCGCTTATGCGCAATAAGACGTGAAAGAGAATTTTAATACTCACGGGACGCTCCGTCTGAGCGCGTGTTTCAGGTGTGTGTGTGTGTGCTCAGAAAACCATACATCAGAAGTTTAGACTGATATGGCTTTAAAGATAATAAACGTTCATGAGGATGAAGAACTGCAATGTCACATGAGCATGGCCGCAGTAAAGATGATCATCAAAAACAAAAAGATTATTTCGTTTTTTTTTTGGCAGAGTATCCTTGGCTCCTCCCTCCTCTGGATGACACTCTTTAAAGACACATGCACAAAAAGAGCATGTTTTTCCTTTTACTCAAAAAAGGGTGTTTACAACATGGCATAATAAATTATCAGTGGGGTATTTTGAGCTGAAACTTCACAGACGTATTCTGGGGACACTAGAGACTTATATTTACATATTGTAAAAAGGAGCATAGGAGGTCCCATGAATTGCCTTCAAAAGATGGGCTTTGCTTTTTGTGATACAAACTTCTTTTCTGGTGCTTGATAGCCATTATCACCATTTCACCTTCATTGGTATATAACACTTTAAAATAAGGTAAACCGATGGAACCTTAGTTAACATGAATTAACAATGAAACAATTCTAAAGCATTTATGAATCTTAGTTAGTGTTAATTTAAAAGTGTCACTGGTCCACCTTTTGCCTTTTCATTTTGCCATTACGTGTAGAAGATAAAGCCTTTACTAAAGTAATCTTGACAAATTGTAAATCATTTGAAAGCTTAAAATTAATTCTGTAAAAATGTTTGAAATTGTACAAATGCTACTTTAAATCCTTTAGCAGGCTCCTCCCCCTTGTTGGTGGTGTCATGTTTCATATTACAAAACACTATTTTGTAATCAAAGCTTTTTTATAATATTAACAAAATTCATATTGTTGGAAATGTCTGAGACTCAAGTTTCCTTATTTGCTGACTTTTTTGTGATATTGTGACAAAAAATGTAGGCTATCAGTGACAAGAAAAACGATCAACTTTAAATAAATAAATTAATAATAAAAAAACGATAACTTGGTAATACGAATGGCTTTGATTTTACAGCATTTTTAGAGTTTGCAAAATGTAGTGCAGTACATTTGCTTTAAACTTTAAATTATACAACTTGTTTACACTTTCATTTTTTGAAGGTTGGGCCTACACAAATCCGTATGATGCATATCTAACTCAAACATATTTTTGATTAAAAATTATAGTTGAATCCACATTCAGGTTTAATCTATGATCTTAATTCTTTTATGAGGTCTTTTATGTCTCAGGTCAGGGAGTCGAGAAGATTATTTAAACCAAATGTTAGAGATTTTTCTTGGGAACAACACATAGAAAGCTGATACGTCGAGGCTGTAGTGCGTTCGTTCATGTGAACTGAAGATTAAGTAGTATATGTGAAGGACGTATGTATGGCGTTTTAATTAACAGTCTGCTTGCCTTAGCTCTTATAATGTGAGTTACTTCTGGGTTTGTGAGGATTTCTGACAAATGCAGTGGAAGTAATCAAGGTGAGGATGTGTTAAACGTTAGAAGATAAATGTATACACTTATCAGGAAATACAACTAACCTATAGTAACTATGTTCATTATAGGTTATTATTTTTCCAATTGAATCACAAACAAGCTAATAACAGTCTCAAGCACTTCTTTGTATCTGACATTGAGATTTGCTGTCTTTTTATAGAAAGATCGAAGATAAAGTCCTGAGAGCGTTTCTGCAGCTCGGATGATAAAAGCTCTGAAGCCATAAAAACAAGTTTCTGCTGAATCCCCTAGAAACGTCTCTGAAGAAAAACACAGCCGTTATCTTAAGATTACCTGAATGTATAAATGGGCAGAAAAACTGAACAGACTCAAGGCTGTTTTGAATACTAATATTTCACATACTGAACACATTGTACATGTTAAGAATGCGTTTGTAGAGCTCACATTAGACTATAACTCCCACTTTGGAAAAATGGGCAAGCGTAAGGATTTGAGCGAGTTTGACAAGAGCCAAATTGTGATGGCTAGACGACTGGGTCAGAGCATCTCCAAAACTGCAGCTCTTGTGGGGTGTTCCCGGTCTGCAATGGTCAGGATCTATCAAAAGTGCTCCAAGGTGGTGAACTGGCGTCAGGATCATGGGCAACCAAGGCTCATTGATGCGCATGGGGAGTGAAGGCTGGCCCGTGTGGTCTGAAAAAAAAGACAAGATATTGCTTATTGCTGGTTCTCTTAAAGAGCCACAAGAACGCGCAGCTATTGAGTTGAGAGCGTCTAAACGCTATGACATCCTTAAACGTGGAAAAGAAAACATTATCCTAAATAAACCATGATCAGATTTAACCATACATATATGATCCAGAATCTGATCCAGAGGCTGAAATTGAACAGAAGCAGCATCAACAGCAACAGCAGGACATCTCTATATGGTCTGT
Source organism: Gobiocypris rarus (assembly GCA_023029165.1). Classification (NCBI taxonomy): domain Eukaryota; kingdom Metazoa; phylum Chordata; class Actinopteri; order Cypriniformes; family Gobionidae; genus Gobiocypris; species Gobiocypris rarus. The sequence goes on from CM040932.1 coordinate 52,942,857, forward strand.
ACTGTAACTGTATTTGCTTAGTGGCTTGTCAACATTTGTGTGTGTTTACTCATGGTTTATGAGGACATGATTTGGTTTATGGACTATTGTATGTGACTAAACGTTAGCAGTAGCAAGCGGAACGGTTTTGCACATCAGACTAGTGTTTACATAGAAAAAACTATGGAATAGTAGCGCATTTGAATGAAGAAGCGCTCTGTGTGAACAGCGCCTAGGATGTTGTTTACTGATGTGTACGCGATGATAGCCAACAACACAAAGACATTTGAAGCAGTTTTACTCAAACCTTTAATCGTTGGGACGCTCCATCAAAAACACACTTCTTTTGTGACATTGTTGATCTCGCTCTGGTTGCACGTGCTCCCTTCCCGGAAGAAGAGTCCGTACAAAGAAATTCTGCCGCATTTGACGTCACACAAAAGCATACTCAGAAAAAAACGTATTCAAATGTTCTGTATGTAAGAATAACTAGCTAGTGGTTGAAATGGGTACTGTGGTCCAAATTCTACATATTCCTCCTCCTCAGACTTGACGCTCACACAGGTTGCCAGTTTGACAATGGAAGGCGAGGAGTAAGCTGATGTGTTGATTTATCCTGCGCTTTTTTAGATGGACGCCAAGGCTTTTTAGGTTGGGTAGAATCTGTTATCTCTGACCCAGTTTGTTTGCTGGCTTCCATGGCAGCAATACACAGCGTTTTCTGCCAACTGGGAACCTGGCATGTTGCTATCACAAAGACCTAAACAAAAAACAAACATGCAGTCACAGAACACACATTTCAATGTAGAATAACTGGCTGTAGCATTGTTTTTCAGAGAAACGATTATGTGAACATGGCATGTTTCCTAAATATCTGCAAACATATTATGGTATTTTTATGCTTTAGTCAAGTGAAAAACTTACAAACAGCACCTTTATAGAAAGAACACTTGAACTAACATCAATATGATAAAAAGTGCCTAAAATGACAGAAACTGACTTTGGAAAAAAATTATTTGAAGTGTAATTTGATTGATAGTTTGTCTATGTCCCATCACATTACATGAAGAGGGTGGGGTTTATGATGCATACTGCATCCAGCCAGCTGGGGGCGATCAAGATGTTTTGGCTTAATTTTTCAGAACTCGTGTTGGGACGCATGTTTTTAATTCACCAAACCAGATCAGCGGAAATCCTGCCTTGGAGCCGATTCTAAACATTTCATTGGCTATGTCAATCACAATAATGATTGCTTACACCCAACCATGATCCCTAAACCTACCCGTCACTGTAACCTCAGCCAATGAAACTGGTTCCAGGGTGGGATTTCCACTGAACTTGTTTGGGAAAAAAATAATCACTCATGTGGCACGGTTTCAACCATTAGGTGCACATGTGCACATGTAGTGACCCAATTCTGCAGTTGGGCAGCTGTAGGTTTAATTTTTTTAGATACAATCCGGGTTACATCTTTTTCAGACAGCTTCCAGTGTGCTGACAGTTATTCCTGTTGGTTGTGGTTCGTCCTGTGTGGAGGTATGCTGACATTACCCTGGACACCAATGCTCTCGATACAGTAAAAAAAGAGACTTGCTGTCCTTGTCACAGATGAGTCAGTAAGACGCACACCAACAATTCAACCTCTTTTGAGCTCTGAGTCTCCTATTATGTTGTGTGGATTGCATTATTTTAGAGCTGTGCTATTGCTCTGCTAATTCAGAGGTATGCAGCAAAGCATTTGTGAAGCCACAACATGCACAACCTTGAGGCGGATGGGCTACAACAGCAGAAGACCCCACTGGGTACCACTCATCTCCACTACAAATAGGAAAAAGAGACTACAATTTGCACGAGCTCACCAAAATTGGACAGTTGAAGACTGGAAAAATGTTGCCTGGTCTGATGAGTCTCGATTTCTGTTGAGACATTCAGATGGTAGAGTCCGAATTTGGCGTAAACAGAATGAGAACATGAGATCCATCATGCCTTATTACCACTGTGCACGCTGGTGGTGGTGGTGTAATGGTGTGGGGGATGTTTTCTTGGCACACTTTAGGCCCCTTAATGCCAATTGGGCATTGTTTAAATGCCACGGCCTACCTGAGCATTGTTCTGACCAAGTCCATCTCTTTATGACCACCATGTACCCATCCTCTGATGCTACTTCCAGCAGGATAATGCACCATGTCACAAAGCTTGAATCATTTCAAATTGGTTTCTTGAACATGACAATGAGTTCACTGTACTAAAATGGCCCCCACAGTCACCAGATCTCAACCCAATAGAGCATCTTTGGGATGTGGTGGAACGGGAGTGTTCTGGATGTGCATCCCACAAATCTCCATCAACTGCAAGATGCTATCCTATCAATATGGGTCAACATTTCTAAAGAATGCTTTCAGCACCTTGTTGAATCAATGCCACATAGAATTAAGGCAGTTCTGAAGGCGAAAGGGGGTGAAACACAGAATTAGTATGGTGTTCTAATAATCCTTTAGGTGAGTGTATATATATATATATATATATATATATATATATATATATATATATATATATATATATATATATATATATATATATATATATATATAATATCCTTTTGATCTTTTATTTTAAAAAATCACAAATATTTAAACTTTGATTGAAGTAAAATAATTGAAAATTGGGGGTAAATCACATTATGAAATAAATGATTTTCTCCAAAACACGTCAGCCACAATTGTTGGCACCCTTTTATTAAATACTTTTTGCAACCTCCTTTTCCCAAGAGAACAGCTCTGAGTCTTCTCCTCTAATGCCTGATGAGTTTGGAGAACACCTGACAAGAGATCAGAGACCATTCCTCCATACTGAATCTCTCCAGATCCTTCAGATTCCCAGATCCATGTTGGTGCTTCTTTTCTTCAGTTCAGCCTCTCATTCTCTATAGGGTTCAGGTCAGGGAACTGGGACGACCATGGCAGAAGCTTCATTTGTTCTTAGTGACACATTTGTGTGTTGATTTTGATGTTTGTTTTGGATCGTTGTCCTGATGGAAGATCCAACCACGGCCCATTATAAGATTTCTAGCAGAGGCCGTCAGGTTTAGATTTTTTATCTGTTGGTATTTGCTAGAATCCATGATACCATGTGTCTGATGGTATCCAGGACCTCCAGCAAAAAATAAATAAATGGGCCCTCAACATTAAAGATCCAGCTGTATTTTTAGCCATGGGCATAAGGTTTTTTATTCCCGTTTTCACCAAACCCTTCTGGTGGATTTGCTGCCAAAAAGCTCCTTTTATAGTTGCTTCTGACCACAGAACCAGGTCCCTTTTGAATCTCCAGACATTTCTGACCACTGAATATGATGGAGTTCGTTTCTGGATGAGCGAGGAGGTTCCCTTTCGAAGGAACTCGCTGCGTCTAGCTGACGCCACGGGAACGCCTCAGCGTGACTGGTGTCTGAAGCTACTATCGAATCACGGCAACGCTTTTTGACCGACGCCAGCCCATGACGCCATCATCCTGCGACCGGAAGTATATAAGGCGCTGTGCCAACACAGATACATCTTCTTCGTCTTCAGGGACTGTCTGTTTGCAAGCGGTATCTGCGGATCTGGTAAGAAAAAATGAAGCGCACAGAGAAAAGGAAGCAGGGCTTCAGGAAGCGTGTCGACCCGTGTCAGAGGTTTCTGACACCGGGAGACACACACACTCTGTGCGTTTTCTGCTTGGGCGAAGAGCATGCACAGGCAGTTCTTGAGGGAGCTGCCTGTGCAAACTGTGAACAGTTTCCCGTGAGAACGTCCTGCAGGTTGACGTGGAGAATGACAGTTCTCCACCGAGCTCTGCGGCGGGTGCTCTTCGGGACGGGCAGGAGATGGCTGAGGAGGGTGGCGACAGCGACCAGGACCAGCCTGGACCCTCTCAGCCACCCTGTCCCGCTGCGCGAGCTGCTGACGCTATGGAGCGTGCCACGGACAGGCTGAGGCTGCCCTGGTGGCGCGCTGGGGGAGAGGTCGCCGTGGAAGGCTAGACAATCGATTTCTCCCGGTCATAGGCCAGCACTCAGATGAGCCTTCCATTCCTCCCGGACCTGCATACTGAGGTCCAGGCGGCATGGAAGAACCCGTTGTCTGCCCGCATTCACCGACATCAGCGGGCAAGCTTCGCTGATGTCGAGGAATGGGTAGGCATCGGGCATGAGTCGATGCCTCCCATAGGCGAGGCGTTTGCGAACTATCTCGCTTCAGGACAGGCATCGACGCTAAGAGTTTCCATCTCTGCCATCCAAACCACTGAGAACTACCTCGCGTTGAATGGCAGGGCGACGCGCAGCAGGTCAGGCTGGTGCGACCCTGCACACGATGGCGGTGTTGCAGGCGTACCAGGCGGACCTGCTGGAGGATCTCGACCAGGGGGCCGGGCTGTCCCCTGAGGCGGTTGCTGAGTTGCGCCGCACCACAGATCTGGCTCTCCGGGCCACCAAGCAGACTGCGGCTGCTATCGGCCGCTCAATTGCGGCTATGGTGGTTACGGAGAGGCATCTGTGGCTGAGCCTGGCCGATATCGGGGAGAAAGAGAAGGGCTTTCTCCTCGATTCGCCGGTTTCGCCGACTGAACTTTTCGGCACCTCCGTTGAGGCGGTGGTTGGAAAGTTCAGGGAGGCGAAGGCGCGCTCAGCAGCATTTAAGACATGCATACCGCTGAGATCCGCGCCCCACCCAGGCAGGCGGGACCTGGTCCTTCACGGTCTGAGGACCGTAGGCAGGACCAGAGGGTAAGCGTCTCCTCTAGGACCTGAGGGAAGTGATCCAGGGCAAACGCGCTCGGCGTGGGTGATGGATCACTTGAGGGCGGTTACATCCTAGCCCTCTCCTTTTTCCTCTTTTAATGAACTTTTTCCCAGGCGCTTCTTACATCAGGCCTGAGGCGGGCCCATGATGAGTAGAACTATGTTCTGACGGCCCGCCCGGACGGGCTCAGTGAGAACGCCCCTTTCAGGCGTGCAGGGGCGGTAGAACATGGTGGTGAGAACTGCACAGTGAGTCTTCGCTCAACATGCCGCAGGTGAGAGTGGTCATTTTTTGTATAGAACACTAAAAAGGTGTATTTCTTACAGACCCCCGGTTCCTGTATAGAGTTGGGTATTTATGCCAGAGAGAACTGTCCTTTCCCTGGATTAGTGGCTTAGCACAGCGCCAGCCTCTGGGCTGTGTAGGTTGCGCGCTGCGCATGGGTATCAGAAGAAGGGCCTCCTCTCATAGTGAGAGTAGTGTTTAGGCCGCCGCTCTTTTCTTTGAAATGTTTATGAGTACTAAGCGGTAGCACACCTTTCTGGGAGAATGGAGTGTTTGTCAACCGCTTAGGTTGCTTTGTGTCTTTGGTTCCCTAAGCCACTGCAGGGTGGATTAAGTTTGTCTCTGTTAGGACTGAGCGCTATGGCATCAGTTGGGATGTGGATGACGGAGGCGCTGCTGAGGCACCGTCACCTTTGGCTGTACACTACGTGGATCTGAGCCTGTTGTTCCATCCCTGCATGTGTGAGCCTCCTCTCATTGAGAGTCGTTGGTTTAAATAGCAGCCAGCTTGTCTTTCTGGCGGTTATCTCTCGTCTTTTACAAAACTCGTACAGCTTGTAGGCTTTACAAGCCTCCCTGGAACGGGTCCCCATAGAGCAATGGGTGGTTATATCATGTGGTAGGCCTCAGCAGGCCTCCATGGAGACGAGTCATGGCCACACATTGTGAATGTTTGTTCCCAGTTAGCAGGCCTCTAAAGTTAGGCTCGCTGGAGGATTGCTAACAGTAGTGCTAGCAGGTGGTAGGCCTCATTAGGCCTCCCTAGTAGGCTTGCGATCAGATAGAAGGCCTCAATAGGCTTCTTTTAGTGAGCTTCCGGAGGAGGTTTCCCGGGCAGCTAGCATGACTTGCTATCAGGTAGGCCTCACCAGGCCTCCTGAGAGGGCAGGTTTTGATGCAGGGCATCGGGGGAAAAAATAGCCCGGCTGGCTATCAGGGTATAGGCCACGAACTAAGCCTCCCTAATGGTCGGCTGTCAGGTGGAAGGCCTCAGTCAGGCCTCCTGAAGGTGAGTACCGATGTTTGGTCCCAGGAGTATTCTAGCTTGGCAGGCTATCAGGATGGTAGGCCTATCAGGATGGTAGGCCTCCATGAAGGCAGGTGCCGATGCTGAGGCATCAAGGTACGGCTAGCCTAGCTGGCTATCAGGTTAAAAAGGGGCAATACGCTCTCCTGAAGGTCGGCTGTCAATTGTAGGCCTAAATAGGCCTCTTGAACAAGGCGCATTAACATAGGCCTCCTGATGGCCTGCTGTTAATGTAAGGCCTTACCAGGCCTCCCTGAGGGTGAGCTCCCAGGTTGTGGTCACTCCCAGAGGCAGGTAGTAGGCCTCATCAGGCCTCCCTAAGGCGTTCCTGGGACCCAGTCACTTGAAGAAACAGTTAGCACGAGGTGCAAACAGGTAGCAGGCCTCTCCAGGCCTCCCTAAAGGCTGGCTATCAGGTAGTAGGCCTCAATAGGCCTCCCTTGAGGGCGAGTTCCTGAATCAGGATGCTCGGCTAGCCTGCGTAGCTGACTGTCAAGTAGGCCTCATTAGGCCTCCTTGAGAAAACAAGATGTAACCTCAGCAGTTAGCATGCTTCACTGGCAGGCTCTCTAGGCCTCCCTGAAGGTGAGCTCGAACGCTCTGAAAACTGGTGTATGTTGAGGTCAGGTAGTAGGCCTTACAAGGCCTCCCTGAGGATAGACTCCCGAGCCAGGGTGCTCGGGTCGCCAGCAGGGAGTGCTGTTAGGTAGTAGGCCTCTATAGGCCTCCCTGGAAATCCCGCTATCAGGTAGTAGGCCTCGCTAGGCCTCCCTGAGGATGGGTTCCCGAGCCAGGATGCTCGGGTTGCCAGCAGGGCGTGCTATTAGGTAGTAGGCCTCTATAGGCCTCCCTGGAAATCCCGCTATCAGGTAGTAGGCCTCGCTAGGCCTCCCTGAGGATGGGTTCCCGAGCCAGGATGCTCGGGTTGCCAGCAGGGCGTGCTGTTAGGTAGTAGGCCTCTATAGGCCTCCCTGGAAATCCCGCTATCAGGTAGTAGGCCCACGGGGCCTCCTTGAAGGTGAAGTTCCCAAGTAAGGCACTTCTTGGCTTCTTGGCAGTTCTCGGTGTTAGAACTTGTGGTAGTTGGGCCTACAGCTGGAGGTTACCCGCCAGGCAGGTTCAGTTGCTCCTCAATGAGGGTCGCCTATGAGTACTCAGCCGCCTGAGCCTGGTCAGACGGTCGCAGGCCTCTCTCGAGGCCTCCCTGTTAGATCAGTCCATAGGCCTTTCCGGCCTCCCTACTGCTTTGAAACACAAGCACCTGGTAGATCCTTGATTTGAGCAGACAGACTCCCCTCGCTAGCAAGGGTTGTAAAGCGCCACGCTGAGTATTGCTCTCTAGGATGACCCGCCTCTGAGTTCCGGCTAAGTAGGACTGCCAGTCTTTCAGTCCCTTAGTTTGGATGCCCCCTGGGCACCTTCCAGAGGCTCTGTTTGTGAACAGACAGGGTTGGCTAAACCAAAGTGTCCATAACACTTAGGGCACCAGGTCAGGCCTCCTGGTGATACTCGGGTATTTGATTTCCCGAGCAGTGACTGGCTGGGGCTCCTTCGGGTCCCCTAGCCACATTCCCTTAAAGGGACCCCTTCTGTTGAAGTAGTGGTCCCAGGCCTTTGAGCAGTCTAGATAGAACCCCACGCAGTGCTTTGGGGTTCCATTTAGTGGCATAGCTTGGGCTATGACCGTAGGGAGTGCTGTCGCTGTCAGCCCAGTGTGACCTGAGGGGGAGTCGCTCAGGTTTTTCAGTGAATTACTTGTGTTGACAGTTGTCACTGCCAATAGGCAGACACTCCCTTCAGCATGGCGGCGTTGGTATATCGTTCCCCGTAGCGTCAGCTAGACGCAGCGAGAGTTCCCTTCGAAAGGGAACGTCTAAGGTTACGTATGTAACCGCTGTTCCCTGAGAACAGGGAACGAGCGCTGCGTCGCATTGCCATGCTTCAGGGCCTATCTGCCATACAGTCCCTTCAGACGAAAGAGATGTATCTGTGTTGGCACAGCGCCCTTATATACTTCCGGGTCGCATGATGATGACGTCATGGGCTGACGTCGGTCAAAAACGTTGCCGTGATTCGATAGTAGCTTCAGACACCAGTCACGCTGAGGGCGTTCCCCGTAGCGTCAGCTAGACGCAGCGCTCGTTCCCTGTTCTCAGGGAACAGCGGTTACATACGTAACCTTAGACGTTTTTTCTTGAATCTCTCCCAAACAACATGTGGTGAAGTAGGGGTTGTTTGATTTTTTTTTTTAGATTTTTTTTTTTAGGCTTTCTGACCCCAAGACTCAACTAATCTCTGTGATTCTCCATCTGTGATCCTTGGAGAGTCTTTGGCCATTCAAACTCTCCTCCTCGCCGTGCATTTGGACGAAATAGACACACGTCCTCTTCCAGGCAGATTCATAACATCTTTAGCTGATTGAAACTTCTTAATTATTTCCCTGATGGTGGAAATGGGGATTTTCAATGCTTTAGCTATTTTCCTACAGCCACTTTCTATTTTGTGAAGCTCAACAATCTTTTTCTGCACATCAGAACTATATTCTGTGGTTTTACTCATTGTGATGAATGATTAAGGGAATTTGGGCTTTGTGCTTCCTTATATTTATACTCCTGTGAAACAAGCTGGACAATTTCATGTTCCTTGTCACCCTTGTGTGCTAAAAAATAAAAAATGTATGGGAATATACTTCAGAGATATTTTGCTCATGAAAAATTCTAGGGGTGCCAACAATTGTGACGTGTTTTGGAGAAAAGCATTTATTTCATAATGTGATTTACCCCCCAATTTCAATTATTTTACTTCAATGAAAGGTTAGACTTTTGTAAATTTTTTGAATGAAAGATCAAAAGGATAAACAATGCAGATTTATTTTTACTGCCATATTTGATCATATTTACTACATATATATATATATATATATATATATATATATATATATATATATATATATATATATATATATATATATATATATATATATATACTATATATAATTTTGTGTGTGTGTGTGTGTGTGTGTGTGTGTGTGTGTGTGTGTGTGTGTGTGTGTGTGTGTGTGTGTGTGTGTGTGTGTGTGTGTGTGTGGTATATATAGACAAGAAAATAAAGTTTGGGAGAAGCTTTTAGCCAAAGTTATTTAAAGTGCATTCAGACTAAATTATTTGATCAGTATGTGACCTTGTTGCTAGCGCCATGCTCTTTACCTTCAATTTGCCAATAATGGATGACAGTGGACAAATGCTTTATTTAAAGGTTAGTGATGTTTTATGCAGCATTTTTAACAGGAACGCCATAAAATACACTTGCATATCATTGCTAATGAGTACTACTTTGCCTCATAAATGTTAAGAGAGTTATGCAATCAGTGTTGTGTTGAAAATCCTCTTTCTCTTTCTTCTCGTAATAGAGGACAGGTGCTGTCTATCTACACACATATTGCTAATTTTTTTGGCTCTTAGTCCATTTGTGTTAGCACTGAGGTCATCTTTATGCTAGTGCACTGCGAAATGTTGACAAGCTTTTAGCCGATTTACACTTTTGGATGCCTCATCCTGTGCTACATAGATTTTTGTCCAATCAGATGTGCTCTAAAATAAGAGTGTGGGAGAAACATATCACCTGCAACCAGCTAGCAAGTAGCAAATCATGTTTCATGGCTGTGACGTACATAAACGTGAATATTTACAGTGACAACAATAGAACTTCAGTTACATTTAAATGTTTACAACAAAGAAATGGAACAACTTATTTCAGCTTGTTAAATATTTGAATGTTGCTATCATGTGACGGCTAAAGCAGCTGTTTTCATGGTAACATTGTGAATAAGATTCTGCAAAACTACAGTGAAAACTTACAGCCAATTATCATGCAATCAATGCAATGCAATAAACTAGCTTCTCATCCCTGCAAACCATGCAATGGCGAGTGTGAATAATAAATATAAACGAAAAACAAACAAAATAAAAGGTATTCATTTCAATATCAGCAGCAGAGGGCAAACAGAGGCACGTCGCCCCAGCATGCAACACAGCATGATGTAGCTTCACATTCTCTATTGTACTGACTGGATTTACCCACAGAATTTCATCGAGCAACGTTAATGTAACTGCACCTTTAGAAGACAGCGTCCTGTAGACAGCGTGACAGCTCATTGGGTTTTGGTACAGAGCCTACAGTAACACTGAGTTATATAACGGAGGGAAAGTTGCATGAAGCCCTTTCAATTTTGCAGCATTCTCGGTTTATCAGGCTACACACACACCATCACTCATTCTAATGAACACGACTCCATGCAAACGCACACGTGCATTCTAACCAGCCCTGTGTGTCTGTGTGTGTGAGAGTGTCTTGTGTGTGTGTGTGTGTGTGTGTGTGTGTGTGTGTGTGTGTGTATTTGAGAGTGTGTGTGCGTATGTGTTTGTGTGTGAGTATAAGGGAGTGTGTGTGTGAGTGTATGTGTGTGTGAATGAGTGTGTGAGAGGGAGTGTGTGTGAGAGAGAGTTAGTGAGTGTGTGTGTGTTTGTGAGTTGGTTTGTGTGTGTATGAGGGAGTGTTTGTGATTGTATGTGAGTGTGTATGAGGGAGTGTGTGTGAGAGTTAGTGTGCTTGTTTTTGTGACATATCAGGACACAAATGTGTATAATGACATGGGTATGACACAGGTACTACAGAAGAGGGTGACTTATGAGGACATTTCCCCATGTCCCCACTTTTCAAAAGGCTTATAAATCACACAGGAAGAGTTTTTTTGAGAAAGTAAAAATGCAGAATGTCTCCTGTGATGGGTAGGTTTAGGGGCAGGGGCAGTGTAGGGGGGTAGAATGTACAGTTTGTACGGTATAAAAACCATTACGTCTATGGAGAGTCCCCACAAAGATAGTGAACCAGACATGAGTGTGTGTGTGTGTGTGTGAACAGTATCCAGAGAATAATCCACCTTATTTGATATTCAGGTTTAATTTTTGCTTTGACGTGAGATGTGGGCAGTGAAAGGGGCAAAACACAAGGTTGAGTTTTTTTTTTTTTAAGTTGAACTACTTCTATCGCCGTTGTGTTTTTAGAATGCAGTGTTGTGTGTGAGATGCTGCAAAAGATGCGAGACACGAGCACAACGGTCAAACTCATCTGTCTAGCCCGTGCTTACACTGAAAAACAATGAAATAGGATTCCATTGGAATGGAAAAACACGTTCTGTGTTGATGGCCCCTAAGGCCTATATTTCATTCATAATGTTTTTGTGTTGTTTTGAATCTCACAAAAACAAGTTTCTACCTGTTGATGCCATATATGCTCTCTGAGTCGCTGAACTGTTATTCCACCCATGAGCACATTAAACTCAGTGTGTAAATGCAGCAGCTGCGTGTGAAGCTCTGTTTTGTGCATCTGGCTCTGTAGATGTCGTGACAGCAGGTCACGGCTGAGTGTGTGTCTCTGTCATTTCAGCCTCATTTGCACTGTGACTAAACACACATCACTGTTTTTATTTGTCGCTGTAAATGGCCCAGGCAGTGGAAACAGCTCTGCAGGAGACTGACCTGTGTTTTTCCCCAAAACCCAAAAATAGAGATTTTTTTCCTTTACTGTTCACTTTCAGTTTAGACGAAAAAGTCTTACTTTGCTTCACATAATTTATGTTTCTTTAGTGAAAAGATTTTGGGCGTTCCAACCTTTTTATTTTTAGAGTTAAACTCTTAATAGAAAATATAAGAAAGCCTTATTGCAGCGATTCTCTACGTTTTTTTTTTAATTCCATTGTCCACAATAATTTTGATTTCAAAACTTATCGATATTCATAGTTCCTGTAAATTAAAAAGTAACCTAAAATAATAATTATTACAATTGTAACTTTCATGACTGAAGGTTTTGTACTAGACAATGATTAATAACTATAGAAAATAATATATATACCTTGATAATAGAATTAATATAGTATAATTGTCAAGTGTGTATAGTGCAGGAGAGATGAGGAGATCCAGGTCTTCCAAACAGGCTTTTATTCAAATGACCGTGAAACAGACCACTAAACACCTCTTAACATTACCCAACTCGACTCAGACCGGACAAGGAGTGACTGAACAAGAGGAACCTAAATAGTAAACAGAAACGAGATAATTACCAAAACACAGCTGAACTAAACTAGACTAACAAGGGTGACTATGGAAACAGACAAGTGGCGGAACGGAGACAAAAGAACATGTGACCAAAGCACAAACACAACAGAAACAGACCATACATGCATTAGTTAAGTATTAATTAATGATTAACTTTACATTCTAAGGGTCCGGAATTATAGTTAAACTAGTAATTAATGATTTGCTTGTTCACAATTATTCATCAGTTAAGCATGGACAAAATAGTAATTAATGATTAACATAACATTATTGTAATATTAGCCATTATTTACAACTTAATAAGCCATATATTATTTTTGTGTATAGTTGTCACAATTGACCAGTGTGAGTGCCCGCGATCACCACCAGAGTGCACTCCAACCCGGACTGTCATTCTATCATAGACTACATCTCCCATAATCCTTTGCCCGGACTCATCAGCATTTGTTGATTACATCCACCTGCACCCCATTACCTTGTTAGCTCACACTATATAAACCATGTTCACTCTGTCAGTCACTGTGAAGTCTTGTCTAGTGTTACACTGCATTTCTGAGCGGTTACCCTGGTTTCATGTCTCTTGGTCTTCGGTTTCTTGCCTTCTCCGTGGATTACCCTTTTTCCTGTCTCCTCTGTTTTGATTGCTTGATTGGACTGATTGCTTGTGTATGACCTTCTGCCTGTTTTCTGTCTACAATTGTGGGTTATCCTCTAATAAAGCTGCATTTGGATCTTCAACCTTCTGTCTCTGAGCAATCATTACAATAGTGATGTAATATGTGTGCCATTCGGTTAAGTTAACTGAACAATAAGCTTGTAATTACGTTTAATTACTGCTGATTTTGCCGTTATAAATTGCTAAAATAGAGTAATAAAGACAATTTGACCGCCTATTCTAAAGTGAACGTTTTATCCACATTAGTTATGGCACTTATTGAGTGATATTTAAGTTTATTGACCAGAATAATCAAGTCTAACAACCATTAATACAGTACTAATAAAAAACTAACTAATTGTCTTTATTACACTATATTTGCAATTTAAAAAGGTGGTTAATATGCCCTTGCCTCATGGGCAAGATCATTGAAAAAGTTGGTTTCAATCAGCTGAACAAATTCTTAAAGGGGTACTTCAGCGCTAGGAAGATGAATCTGTATTTAAACTGGGTCATTAATGTAGTAGAAATGTGAAATTATTTTTGAATTTTCCTTTTAGACTGAGAAAACACAAAAATTTATTTTTGTCTCATGGGGATAAAAGACAACAATTCCCAGATCAGTTGACCTTAAGTTCCTGTCAATGAAGACGGCGCTCCTGATCACTTTTCCTCCATCAAGAGGGTAGGGGACCTGCAGGCATTTTCGGTTGACGAAGCGTGCCTGGAATTCGGTCCGGCTAATTCTCACGTGATCAGATTCTCCCGATTCTCAAGTGTTACCTATTCTTCTGTTAACTTTTTGGAAAAAACAACTGCAGCGGTGGTTGCCAGAAATTGACCCTAAAAATATGGTAGCAACATTTTAAGTGTTACAGATTTAACTTAAATATGCAGTAAAAAAAACAACTGTAAATTTCATTAACTGATATTTTGTAAACTGTAACGGTAACAATATTTTACATTAAAATTACATTAAATATAATGTTAGCTCTATTACAGTTATTTACCGTATATAGTACGGAAACTTTCTGTTAACCAATTTACTTTTTTTCACCATAGCATTGCCTTTTTTAGCATTGAACTTCCCTGGTCTAGAAAATCCCAATAAAATAAGGTTCTTCATATATCTAGATTTCCCAAGACTGTTGGAAAATCCAAACAGTTGTTGACTGAGTGAATTAAAATAAGAAAATATTTGGATTGTTAGTTGTTGTAGCTTATTTTAATGTTTTCTGTTTCTAATTTCAAATAAATTGAAATCATTTTGAGAACCACTGCTTTATAGGTCTAAAGATTAGTCCTCAACTTTGTGAGACATAAATAGCTCCTTCCATACATAACATGCCCAAAATCTAGTGTTTTGCCCATGATTTCGTACTTTTGTGCACTTCAGGAACAAATAAAACCCTCCCAGCAGGCTAGTCAGATATTAGTTTTTGTGGTTTAGCTATAATCAGGTTTGAATCTGTGCATTAATTTTTTTGTAGAGTTCACAGACTTCATCCAATATTTTGTGCAAGCCAACAATCTGTTTATAATGATATTGTGCAAGCGCTCATAAATCACCTCACAGTCTCAGACTTTATCAAAAATAGTGCTGGTTTGTGAATTTATAAAATTTTGGGGGAATTCTTTTCTTTTTTGCCTGTGAATGTAAGCAGTTTGTCAAGCTTGTATAGCGCTTCGCAGAATAGTCATTGTTTCAAAGTAGCTTTACAGAAAATAATGTTAATCATATCTTAATATCTTCATGCCTTAGAGCTGAGCGATATTATTGCTACATTCTATGATGATACAAGCAAACAAGCAGTTGAGATTTTCTATAGTGCACTGATCAGGCATAACATTATGACTAATATTGTGTTATTCCCCCTTTTGCTGCCAAAACACCCCTGACCCGTCGAGGCATGGACTCCACTAGACCCCTGAAGGTGTGCTGTGGTATCTGGCACCAAGATATTAGCAGCAGATCCTTTTAGTCCTGTAAGTTGCGAGGTGGGGCATCCATGGATTGGACTTGTTTATTCAGCACATCCCACAGATGCTCGATTGGATTGAGATCTGGGGAATTTGGAGGCAAAGTCAACACCTCAAACTTGTTGCTGTGCTCCTTAAACCATTCCTGAACCATTTGTGCTTTGTGGCAGGCGCATTATCCTGCTGAAAGAGCCACAGCCACCAGGGAATACCGTTTCCATGAAAAGGTGAACATGGTCTGCAACAATGCTTAGGTAGGGGTACATGTCAAAGTAACATCCACATGGATGGCAGGACCCAAGGTTTCCCAGCAGAACATTGCCCAAAGCATCACACTGGCTCCGCCGGCTCGCCTTCTTCCCATAGTGCATCCTGGTGCCATGTGTTCCCCAGGTAAGTGGCACATGTACCCAGCCATCCACGTGATGTAAAAGACCAGGCTACCTTCTCCTATTGCTCCGTGGTCCAGTTCTGATGCTCATGAATGTCTGATAAATATTATTTATCATATTAAACCATATTAAATATTACTGTAAATCACTTGCTTAGCTGTAATCAGAAATTACTCTGTACTGTTAATGAGCTCAATATTTCGACACAAATGTCCTTCACACCTTAATTCCTCAGTTTGTTCACTCTTGGAGGGAAAAGGTTTTCAGCTCAAAGCCAATAAACATTCTGGATGGTCTGAACAGTTTGTTCCAGAGATGTGTTTGTGCTTTTGGTCTTTGTGTTACTAAACTTTTGTATTTTGACCAAATGTTTATTGATCAGAACATCTCTGTGATTACAAACACAAGCTTGTGTACATGTTGCATTTATTTGTCTGTGTTTGTGTCTGTCTCTGGGATTCAGCAATTCAATAATTCAATACATTATCCAAAATCAGGTAAATTATGCTAATATAATGTTCTTCCTCAGTATTTTTAATACATTTACTGGAGGATTGAAATTACTTAAGTATTAAAGGGTTAGTTCACCCAAAAATGAAAATTCTGTCATTAATGACTCACCCTAATGTCGTTCCAAACCCGTAAGATCTCCGTTCATCTCCGGAACACAGTTTAAGATATTTTAGATTTAGTCCGAGAGCCTTCTGTCCTTCCATTGAAAGTGTATGCACACTCTACAGTCCGTGTCCAGAAAGGTAAGAAGAAAGGTATGAAAAACATCATCAAAGTAGTCCATGTGACATCAGTGGGTTAGTTAGACTCTTTTGAAGCATCGACAATACATTTTGGTCCAAAAATAACAAAAACTACGACTTTATCCAGCATTGTCTTCTCTTCTGTGTTTGCTTGAATCCGCGTTCATGAGTCCACAGTGATGCTGCTGACATAAGACTCAAAGCGTGCGTCTCCCTCAGACTACATGGAAGCTCTGGCGCACCTGATAACACGTCAGCAGTGTCTTACGTCAGCATGTTTATTTTTTAAATATTTAGATGATATCAGGGTTATTTTGTCTTTTAAGAAACATTTAAATATTTTATGTGGCAGCACGCTATGAAAAAATATGAAAAAATACGATCTTGAAACATCATAGAACTAACATTTTCCTTGATTTTTTGAAATCTAAGACTACTTGTACAAAGTTTCAGAGCTCAAAACTTCCTTGTTAGTCCTAAACCAATCTCTGAAAACAACCTGTTTTGGAATTTTCACATTAGGACATCATAGTGCGACGAAAGAACGCCACTGTAGAATCAGATCAATGCCCTCTTCTACATCATCACAGTTTTGGCTCCACCCACTGACGTGTTAGTGAGATGACGAGGAGAGAAGAGCGATATAGGATCACTGGACTAAAAATAACATTACCTTCTCAAGGATCCTAATGCTTGAAAAGTGGCTATTTATTTTCAACAACGTGAATGTCTAAGTTGAGCATTATTTGTTTGTTCTGAACATTTCACTGTGGATTCTTTGGTAAATCAGTAACAATTTCGGCACAGGCTTTGGAAACAGACTTTTACTGCAGGAAATTGACCTGACAGTAACGCAACAACATGCAAGTTACCAAGTTAATTCTAATGCCTGATATGTGGCCAGTGATTTCTTTTACAGTATGTAATGATTCATGTATAGTCAGACGTTCTTTGTCTCAGAATTGTTAATTGCTGTTTATGTGTCAGTAAATCAAACATGTCAACTGCACATTGTTCTCTTAGTAGGGTGAAAATAATCTGTTATTTAAACTGTGATTAAATTATAAACAGGAGCTGTAAAAGAATGCAATCTTTACAATCGCTGGATCTGTCAATCACACAGCGCAAATGTATCAGTGACTCCAATCAATGCCTCTGTCTTGCAATGTATCTCTAATTTACATTGTGTTTGCACTGTTAGATATGATGAAAGTTATGAAATCAACAGAATCACAGCAGTGGGCGTTTTCACTGAAGTCTCACAGCAGCCAATCAGAGCAGTGGGCGTTTACACTGAAGTCTCACAGTAGCCAATCACAGCAGTGGGCGTTTACACTGACGTCTTACAGCAGCCAATCACAGCAGTGGGCGTTTACACTGAAGTCTCACAGAATCCAATCACAGCAGTGGGCGTTTACACTGAAGTCTCACAGAATCCAATCACAGCAGTGGGCGTTTACACTGACGTCTTACAGCAGCCAATCACAGCAGTGGGCGTTTACACTGACGTCTTACAGCAGCCAATCACAGCAGTGGGCGTTTACACTGAAGTCTCACAGTATCCAATCACAGCAGTGGGCGTTTACACTGACGTATCACAGTATCCAATCACAGCAGTGGGCGTTTACACTGACGCCTCACAGTATCCAATCACAGCAGTGGGCGTTTACACTGACGTCTCACAGTATCCAATCACAGCAGTGGGCGTTTACACTGACGTCTCACAGTATCCAATCACAGCAGTGGGCGTTTACACTGACGTCTCACAGCAGCCAATCACAGCAGCCCTTTCAAACAGAACGTTTAGAGCAGAGGGCTAAAATCATGCCTTTATTTCTAAATTATGATTTTTTTTTGTGTAAAAATTAAACTAACATTACAAATGCACCTCAGCAAACATAAAATAATAAAAAAAGTTCAGTAATACTTTATAATAATGTTCAGTTATAAGCTTGATCGATGGTGAGAAGGTTTTCAATATAGGAGAATCAGCAAAGATGTTAATCTTCGCTTAAGGAGAATAAATCTGAATGGGCTATGGTTTAATGGGCTGCTTATATATTAGAGGCCACACCCATATTGGCGGGCTCTACTCTCTGCTCGGTGGGGCGAACCCATTGGTTCATGCAGATACGCCGCATCACCATAGGTTCCTGCAGTTCTCACAGCCAACCAACCAGCTTGAGCATATGCTCTGCACTATGTTGGCTGTGCAGAAGCCCTGCGTGATTTAAAAAAAGGCTTCAATATTTCAAGAAAAAGGAGTTTTCCCATAGCGTCTTGCTATGAAATACGAGTGAACGTTTCAAAAGGGAACAAGAGTTCAGATGCACGCAAGAGCTTACTAGTAGCCTAAACACAGTTTTTCTATTCACTTTTGTGACACGCTCCACAAAAGTCACAGAAAGGAAACTTGGATGACTCATCTTTCTGTGATTCCTTGAAAAAGCATAATATTGAAAGTTGTGCAATGAAAAGAAAAGATAAATGAAAAGAAACCTAGCATTGGGGATTTTCCTGTATCAAACCTTGACCCCAAAACTGAGATACATACCGAACCATGACTTGTGTACCGTTACACCCCTACAAAAAAAAGTTTTTGAAAAACTATAATAGTATCTCAGTGATACTAAAATAACACTAGACAGTACTACTAAAACAAACATTTTTATGATCCCTCTTATTTTGTTAAATTTGCATAATTAGCAAGAGGTCTGTAAACTTAAGAGCAGAACTGCATGTTTTATTTTATTTTGCTCCTGTTTCTTTCTCTTTCTGTGTCCTTGCTTTATTTTCTTTGACACTACTCACCTCCTCTCTGGTTCTTGTTTTGGGTTGAAGGGGTCCTGATGCCATACAGGGCTAGAACATTGTGTTGATCTGTGGGATTGTTTCTCAGCCGCAGTGCTTCTTATTTACACTTTATCCTGCACTGCTGTGAGTTCAACTGAGTGCAGAAACACAGCAGAGCTGGAGATCCTCCGTCTACGAGAACAAACAGAAATTTAAGTATCCCACGTCTCCATATCCTCTGCCATGGTTTGTGTTGGGCGGCTGCCAGCGCAGCGAGGGAGAATAATACAGAGAAGTATTTCCTTAATTTGTTAGTGTTAACATTTAGTGTCTCTTTTAACCGTCTCTGGCACACGAGGGATCCTGTATACTGTAAATAAAAAGGTTTTGTTACTCTTCCCTTTAGGGCTGTTCGATGGGAATTTTTGATCAAAGTTTAAATGGGACCTATTATGCCCGTTTACACAGTCTTGATGTTGTTTTTGGGCAGGTTTTCATGCTTGAATGTTCTTATTTTTCCCATATTTAACATTGTTGCAGCTCCTCTCTTCCCAGTCCGATCCATCCTAAATAGTATGTGAGATTAGAATAAGTGTGTCTAAAAGCATAGTGTGTTGAAAAGAGCATGCCAAATGTCTACTATTTTCGTAGTGTGTATCCGTGCACACTATAAAGGCTAAAATTGCCCACAAACCATTGTGCTTTTGAGGAGGATTTGGTTAATTACTACAAATGTGTTAAAAAACTACAGAACATGCTGGATATATATGACCAACGGTGAGAGGTTTAGATAAAATTTTGAGTGTCTAATAATCAAAGTTTAGACTGATTAAAATATTGAAATGGTATCTGTGTTATTTTCCATCTGCAGTAACTATGTGGATGTAATGAAGTTCGTAGTTATGGGAAGGAGGCGGGAACCGGCGAACATTTAAAAAGACTTTAATCAAATAAATAAACACAAAATGAAAGTAAACCACTGGCAGCCCCTCACACATAATAAAATATAAACAAAAGAAAACAACATAAAGTCCAGGCCTGGGGCCTGTACCATGAAGCCGGTTTAGCTGGCTAGCCAGATATGTTTAAGCTTAGTTTGTGCCAATCCTGGGTTTTAGGTAGTGGTTCAGTTTTTGCAGTGTTCATATATATAGTAACTCACGCTCTGCGGCTAACCTGCTCCAGGGCAGGTTATGTTCTGGATAAGAGATCTCAAACTGAATTTGAACCAATCAGCTGCGAGCAAAGTGACTCATCACTGATGCAATAAAGCCACTCCCCCTGTTTCTCTTGCTCCAAATTAAAGGTCATTACATGATTAAAAAAAAATCTAATAATGATTACTTAATATAATAATTGTATACGATTAATAATTATATAATGATATTTTACAATTATAAATTACATTGTAAAATATGTTCAAATAGAAAACAGTCATTTTACACTTTTATAATATTTCACAATATTATAGTTTTTTTTTCCTTCTTTCTTTTACAATAACATAAATGCAGCCTTGGAAGAGCCTGCTTTAAAAAATACTGTTCTCTCTATATATAAACTAATTTCACAACTTTCACTTGCACTAGTAGCAAAATATTTTCTTTTGTTATCCTCTTTCATGGAAAAGTATTTTCTTCTTTGTAAATGCATTTAAATTCTTTATATACTTCAGTCTCTTAATCTTCAGCAAAATAGTTTTGAATCACGTTGGCTCTCTCGCGAGAAATGAGTCACATTTGTGTTGAAAAGCATGTGATTGGCTGCTCACTGCTGATGTCACACTTTCACATGCACGCGCTCCACAAACTCAGGATCAAAGCCTGAGTTGACAGAGAAAGTTGATGATCAGCATCATGGGACCAACAAAGCCTGAATTGATTGGTTTGGTTTTGTCAACTCAAAACTAATCCTGTAACCCTGAGTTTGTTAATCTACCATCGTGGTACAGGCCCCTGGTCCTCTCTCGTCCTTCACTGGTGTCGCTCATTCTTATATCCCTCCTAACCCTCATGAGAGGGCTCGAGACCGGTGTGACTCGCAGGTGGATGCTCATTTTCAGTCACGCACTGATCTCCGATTGCTCCTCCCACGTGTCTTGCTCGTCTACCTCGCCACATACCCTCATCGCTCCTTGCAGGTCGAGGGTACACCCGAGACAGCGCCTATTTTCCCCCGAGGGCCCATGTCAGAGACACAGAGAGTGACAGGACGAGAGTGGAGAAAAAAATATAAAAATAATTCTGGTCCGGTTCCCAGACAAACTGCCGTTCGGTCCTCAGCCAGCCGAGAGGCTCTTCCTCGCTGTGCCATGCGATGGTACTGGACACTCGGTGGACGGCTCGATCCTCCTCCGCCCCCTGGCAACCAGCGGTGGCTCCTCCGGTTGAGGGCAGCCGGCAGCGAGTCCCAAGCGCTCCCTGCTCCTCCCCATCATGGCGGTCTCCTCCGCTCCCTCCAGGATGGCCGCCACCCCACCTCGACCCAGGGGCACGGCAGCGAGCTCTCCGTCCTACCGGTCTTCACTCGTTCCAGTTGTCCTCTTTTATAGACAGCTCTTTTCTTCTTGCTGTGTACATTTTTTTAAATTCTAAACTAATGCTGTAACCCTGAGTTTATTAAACTACCATCATGGTACAGGCCCCAGGCCCCAGGTCACACATACACACACACACACACACACACACACACACACACACACACACACACACACACACACACACACACACACACACACACACACACACACATGTTGGGTTTTCATGTTTTATGGGGACATTCCAGAGGCGTAATGCATTTTATTCTGTACAAACCATATTTTCTATCCCCCTACACTGCCCCTGCTTCTAAACCTACCCATCACAGGAGACATGCTGCTTTTTACTTTTTCAAAAACATCACTTAGTGTGATTTATGACCTGTTTTCCAGGTCATAAAAGGACAAGGATTTCGGATATTGTCATCTTTGTGGGGACATTTTGTCCCCATACCGTAGGGATTACCAGGACACACACACACACACACACACACACACACACACACACACACACACACACACACACACACTGCTCACTTGTGCAAACACTAATTGCTTAACTGATCACCAGTGTTGGGCAAGTAACTAAAAATGTGTAATTAGTTACAGTTACTAGTTACTTCTTTTTAATTGAATTACTTTACCAATTACTGTATATCAAAAGTAATTAGTTACTAGGGAAAGTAACTTTTAAGTTACTTTTATGTTTGCTTTTTAAATGTAAATAGGAACAGAACTGAAAATTAAAACACAATAAACATAATTTTTAGACCTATTTATTGTCATCAACAGGGCAATAGGCCTTCAAAATCAAATCAAGCAGTAGCCTTGTATACGATGTGTAGTGTCCGCAAGGAAAACTGAAAGCCTTAGATGCTCAAAAACACAATCATCTAATGATGATTAAAACTAATGAGACTAAATGATCTTACCGGTGCTTAGGTCGCACTCTCTCATATCGAGGTCTTGAAATGAGCTGATGATAAGATGCAGCTCGAATCTTTTGCTTTATTTTGTTGACGTTAACTCCGTTAAATGTGCATATGCCGCAGGAATTGAAGATCGGATTTATTTTGCGAAGAGGTGTAAGGTAAGACAACCTGCATGCTTTTAAAAAAAAATGTGTTTAGCTTGTGTAGACCGTTTCGTTTGCGAGCGCCTATAACCTACGATCAGCCTAATAGCCTAACCTAAACTTATCAAAAATGCCTTTTTGCTGTGGTGATGA
Organism: Gobiocypris rarus; assembly: GCA_023029165.1. Lineage (NCBI taxonomy): Eukaryota > Metazoa > Chordata > Actinopteri > Cypriniformes > Gobionidae > Gobiocypris > Gobiocypris rarus. Next base: position 52,965,375 of record CM040932.1, read on the forward strand.
TAATAGGCTAAACGTTTAAACTTGTTATGCTCTACGTATTTTTCACTTTTTTATATAGGCTATGTTTTATTATAGGCATGACAAGTCCAGTGTTGATTTGAGGGGCTAAAGCATTGGGTTAACTCACTGTCGGCCGATGGCCGCTTAGTCTTCACTTTAAAAAAATAAAACCTTTAATTTAACAAACAAAAAAATGCTCCAAACTTTTTTCTAAATTAACTAAATAAAGAAACGAAACGAAATATAACTACTTTGACATTAAAAACAAAACTGAACTATTTTAATGGCTGCAACAATGTAACGTGTAAAAACAGGCTGGGCCTATAGATTTGAGCTTCTTGTCTGCAAGCATTAATTTTTCACAATAGAGAGTAACGCGAGTAACGAACTCATTCAAATTTCAGTAATTGTAATTGCGTTACTTGATTTAAAAAAAATATTTAGTTACATGCGTTACTGCTAAAAGTAATGGAATTACAGTAACGTGGTACTTTGTAACGCATTACTCCCATCACTGCTGATCACTAACCAATCACTGCTTTACTGTAGGCCTAAAAATAGGTAAAAGATCAGATTACCTGTTTTGAACAATGGAAGCTAACAATAGACAGAGAGCAAGAGGAACAGTAGGGAGAGGCAGGGGACAACAACGAGGACAAATTCGAGGAGGAGGAGGAGGAGGAGGAGGAGGAAGAGAGCAAAGAAGTGTAAGGCCGCTGAAATCGCTCCAATGGCGGCAGCGAAGAGCGGGCGAAGGTATCTGCGCGTCCGGTGTTCTCAGCTGGGCAAAATGGATCTAATTCCAATTCCTCTTTATCTGACTCCATTTTATTATAATTTAGAATTTAGATTAGAATGCCAATTTGGTTATTTTGGTCATTTATGTTTAATAGTTAGACACACATTTAATTATTCCGTTTAACCCTTTGTGGAAAGTACCCATTCATGATCTCATAGAGATCGTTAATAATTCCAGAGTAAGTCAGAATAAATCAAAATGTAACAATTTATTAAACAGTCAGGTATAATTCCAATTACATAATCAATTCAAAGATCCTCAAAACATCGAATACTCTTAAGTAAAGAGATGCGTTCCTGACTTTCCATAGGTTACGTAACGTTGGCTGGACACAACGTTACGGGCGAATCTGATTACAATATTGCGCCCTGACTCTTCTGCTACGCTGCCTTAAGTATTCAGACCTGACAATAACTTCTTTCAAATGGTAACATATGTTAACAAAGGGAATTTACATTTAATCACTGTCTCAGACCTGTATTGACAAAAGACCAAATGGTTGAAAGCCACACCTACCATACTATATATGCAACATCTCTTTAAACTCTTAAAACCATTGTTATCTTCTTGAATATTTCTGTGGGGATGAGATATTTGTACCAGTCGCACTAAGACATTTCCAATAATATCAAACACATATAATATTGTATAGTGAGAATTGACATTTGAATCAAATAGATTTTAGGTGTTCCATGTGATCAATGCCTGAGGGTCTAAAGGGTGGGGGAGTTTCAGGTGAAGGAAATACATGTAAATTAGACCCACTCATTGATACACTCAGCGTGATGTCATTTGCAAAAAGTGTCCCTTGTCCTTCCAGACAATCTGGCGTTACAGCCTTTCAGAAGGGAAGGAAGGGGAGCCATCTCTAATGAGATTACAACACTCCTTGATCATGTGATCAACCATGACCATGAGAGAGGCTGGGCTGAGAGAACAGGTATGCAACTATCTAATTACTATTTTAGCATAACAGTAATGTACTGTAAAATACTTATGACTGCATAGTATTGCATAAACATTTGTAACTCTAAGCCATCCATTTACTGCACTGCATTGAATGAATGAGGTTGGTTATGCTGTACTACATTTTTTTTTTTTTTTGTAAATGTTTTTATCAGTTCCTATGCTGAACACATACATGCCCATGTAATTCACCATGAATTTATTTATGTGGATAAGGTTGGTTTCACCAAAACCAGACGCCGTGGAAGAAATGTAATAGGACAGAGGGTAATCACCAATGTCCCTGGATAGCATGGGGGTAATATTACTAAGTATTCTGCCATCAATCAAAACGGGTCCTCCATCACAATGCCACACCGGCCAAGGAAGGGGAGGAGGAAGGAGGAGGAGGAATCAACAGAGGAGGAATCAACAGAGGAAGAGGAAGAGATGGAGGCCATGCTGGAGGTAGAGGAAGAGGAAGACAAGAAGGTGCTCAAAGAGGAGCGAATCTGACAAATGAGATCCACGCAACACCAAACACTCCTCACTAGTGCAAACACTCATTGCTTTACTTAACACCAACCAATCATGGCGTTAGAATAGGCCAAAGGTCAAGTCATAGGTTTTGAACAATGGATAAAAGCAATCCAGACAGAGTAAGGGGAGTTGAACACACACACACACACACTGGTTCACTATCTTTGTGGGCACTCTCCATAGACATAATGGTTTTTATACCGTACAAACTGTACATTCTACCCCTACACTGCCCCTAAACCTACCCATCACAGGAAACATGCTGCATTTTTACTTGCTCAAAAATCCTGTGTGATTTATAAGCCTTTTGAAAAGTGGGGACCGCTGGCTGTGATCTCTGGTAGGTGTAGGTGATCTCTGGTTTCACTATCCTCATGAGGATATTTGGTCCCCACAATGTAATATAAACAAGGACACACCAGTGTGATGACAGCAAATTTTGATTTAGTTTTAGTCATAGTCTTTTGACGAAAATGCCATTTAGTTTTAGTCATATTTTAGTCACCTGAATTGTTTTTAGTTTTAGTCTAGTTTTAGTCGACTAAAAATCAAAAGATTTTGGTCGACTAAATCTACAGTAGATTTAGTCGACTAAAATCTAATGAGTTTAGTTAAATTGTAATGCATTAAATGAGCATTTAAGCATTACATAACCGACTGTTACTTGAACTGACATTGTGACATCATTGTGTTTGACAGAAATACGAAAGAGTGTTTTTAAACATCCATATAGTTTTATAACTTTGTATTTCTGTTTTAGTTAGTATATCAGGTTAAGCTAAAACTTCAAGTTTGTTTATTTATTTAAGTAATGGAGATTTTTAATGATTTTATGAAACTATTATAACCCTGATACTTTATTGAATATGTGTCAAATACTGGTCTTTCCTCCTGACTATGAATTAAATGGGAATGAAATTAAATATAGTTTATTATGTAACCAAAAACGAATATATAATACGTGGCGCTTAATTATAAACAAGCTCGGAATACACCGGGACTCTTATTTTGTAACACCTCACTATTGCAGTTACACCTGCTCTTTCAAGTTCAGATGAGGGAGGTAAAATATGCATTGTTACAACCGTCTAAAGCATATTTACTATATACACATCGTAAAGTAAACATTGTCCTTGTTCATCAGCATTAATTCATAAACAATTGCATGATATAAATGTGTGCTATCATTGATTGAGCAGCTCTGAATCGCGCATTGGAGATGCGTGAGCCTGGAGAAGCTCAACAGCTCCGTGTTTTCCAGCGGTTAGATCCGCGCGTTACAACCATGGTTACAGCTCAAATGTGCGAATCTGTTACACAGGAAATCAGTTCTGACCGGATCTCTTCCCTAATCGTCCCTCCCTGACATTTTCGTCCCGTTTTTATTCGTTGTGAAAATGAAGAATATTCGTCATAGTTTTTGTCATCCAGCACTAGTTTATATTTAGTTATCGTCTGTTTTTCGTCAGTGAAAAAGGTTGTTGTGAAAATTATGACGTGAAAATTATTAAATCAACGAAATTAACACTGGGACACACACACACACACACACACACACACACACACACACACACACACACACACACACACACACACACACATTCTTTACTGTATTCTAAAGAATATACTTTTGGTTTACATATGTTTATGGTTTTATTGTATGCTACTGTCTACAACAGTAATGTTTGGCCTAATAAATATTTTCTGTTTCTACATTGCATTGGTTGACAGACCCCTCTCAGCAGAATACTTTCACTGTAGAACATTGCATTGAAATGTAGATGCCTATGAAAGACCAAAGAGCTTTAGATTTAGAACAACAGTGTTTACATGGTATATCCAAAAGTTTACAATTATGAAAGAAGTCAGTGGCGGACCAATTCCCAACTCCAGTACCTCGCTATTCGGAACTAATATTCCTGTAAATCACCCGTTAAAACCACTCCTCGAAGCATCGCTCGATACCATCCTTCAAGCAGTTTCTCCCAGGACCCTCCAATCCTACGTAACCGCTTGGAAAAAAAAAAATCTTACAATACTGTATATTCCCCGATTTGTCTCTCCTTTCAATCACCTCGATCATTTCTCCTCTTAATACCATCAAGGGCCTCCAAGTCAGATCCATCAAAGGTTACCTCAGCGGCATTTAGTTTTTCCACAAACTAATGTACGGCGCTCCCTCTCCCGAGATAAATAATTCTCAGACCTCCATCCTGATCAAAGGGATCCAAAGATCCCAGCCCACCTGTCCCGACACCAGACAACCCATAACGCTAGACATCCTCACCAAATGTATTAATAGCCTTCGCACAGGGTACCAGCCCCTCAACACCGCCCAAACACTCAACGCCATGTTTGTCCTAGCCTTTTTTGGCTTCCTTAGAAGTTTTCAAAATCAATCTCCCCTGGAACCCCTGTTCAAGGATGAATCCAACAAACCCGTAACACTCTTTTGGTTCCAGAAACATCTAAAATCCGTTCTCCAACAGTCAGGCTTCCCAGCAGAACTTCTCAAGCCACTCCTTCTGCATCGGGGCTGCAACCTCAGCAGCTCAAAAAGGCCTCTCCCTACAACAGATCCTAGCCCTCGGGAGATGGTCCTCAGATGGTTTCCAAAGATACACCAGGACCAACCGTTTCCATATCAAAAAAGCCCAAAACCCTCACCAGTTAAAACCATTCAGGCCATCCACAGGGAGTTTCTTTTCTCCGTCCAGCGAATATTTTGTCTCCCAGCAGACACAATGAGAAATCTCTCGATCAAACACTCATTTTTTTCCTTTCTGTTTTTCAGCAATCCACAAGAATTACAAATCTCCACGCAGCGAGGAAGTGCAAATCGCCATACAGCAATTCAGTGGGAAGTTCACACAGTAAGAAAGTGGAAAGTTTCCACACGGTAAGAAAGTGGAAAGTTTCCACACGGTAAGAAAGTGGAAAGTTCCCACACAGTAAGAAAGTGGAAAGTTTCCACTCGGTAACAAAGTGGAAAGTTTCCACACAGCAAGAAAGTGGAAAGTTTCCACACAGTAAGAAAGTGGAAAGTTTCCACACGGTAAGAAAGTGGAAAGTTTCCACACGGTAAGAAAGTGGAAAGTTCCCACACAGTAAGAAAGTGGAAAGTTTCCACGCAATAAAGTGGAAAGTTTCACACGGTAAGAAAGTGGAAAGTTTCCACACGGTAAGAAAGTGGAAAGTTTCCACACGGTAAGAAAGTGGAAAGTTCTCCACACGGTAAGAAAGTGGAAAGTTTCCACACGGTAAGAAAGTGGAAAGTTTCCACACGGTAAGAAAGTGGAAAGTTCCCACACGGTAAGAAAGTGGAAAGTTTCCACTCGGTAACAAAGTGGAAAGTTTCCACACAGCAAGAAAGTGGAAAGTTTCCACACGGTAAGAAAGTGGAAATTTTCCACGCAGCAATAAAGTGGAAAGTTTCCACACAGAAAGAAAGTGGACATTTTCCACGCAGTAAGGATGTGATAAGTTTCCACGCAGCAAAAAAGTGGAAAGTTTCCACACGGTGAGCCCACACGGCATGAAAGTGTCAACGCAGTTGAAAATCTAATGTTTCCATGTAGTAAGGAGTTGTTTGCATTGTTATTTATCCAACGTTCTCCCCGTTTTCTTTCAGGCGAACTTCACGCCCCATGAGGAGCTACCCTCCTGGGCCTCCTGGTCAAGCATCCAGGCCCTTTCATAGAAGCCAGCCCGCCAAGCTCGGCACGCCTTGGGGGGTATTTAGCCAGGCGGCTGTCCTATTTTCTTTTAGCTTTTGGGGGGTACTCTGGGTTCGGGCGGAAGTCAGAGCTCGAAGCCCTCCCCCCGGACAGCACGCCAAATACGCAATTAAATTTACTCTATAAATTAGGTAACACTTTATAATAACTACACGCTATGAAGCATTAGTTAAGCATTAGTAAATAGTCAATTCATCATTTATAAAGCATTAGTAGACATTAGTAAGCGGTTTATAAATACAGTTGTAAATGCTTTGTTCTTGATTTATAAGCATATCTATATTGCGTTTAATAATTGTATTTTCATACTTTATTAATGATCAATTTATCATTTCTAAATTAAGTATTTAATTATTTACAAATCAGTTATTTAGGAGTTGTCATGGTTCATACGATCATTTAGAAAGTGTAAGTAAATGATTAATAAACTATCTAAATGTACATATTATTTAGACATATAGTAATAGTTACTCAGTGTGTTAAAAAATGCTTTATTAACATGTATTCCTATTGTAGTTTATGATTAATTCAGGTAGTTATAAAACATTTAGTAGTTGTCAGTTAACTCTTTTTGTGAGCTCATCTAAAATGAGGACTATGTATGCCTCGTAAAGCATTTACAAAGGAGATTTAAAGGCTCAGTTCTCTTCTAAACAGAACAAGGAAATGAACAATGCAGAGGGTTAGAACAGATATTTTTTTCAGGAGGTTAAAAACTGTGCAACTGTACACTTGATATAAAATGTGGAAAAAAAACATCTGCAGTATCAAAACTAAAATAACAAGGAACTAAATCAATCAATCAATCAATCAACTTTATTTATATAGCGCTTTTACAATGACGATTGTTTCAAAGCAGCTTCACAGTGTTAAACAGGACAACATTGCAACAAAATTTGATTTGGCTAGTTTAATTTGGATAGTTTATAGAATTATATATGATCAAATTAATAAATTCTATTTGTATATTTAGTTGAGTAACTTGGATCATAATTTGAGTGTCCCCAACTGAGCAAGCCAAGCCAAAGGCGACAGTGGCAAGGAACCAAAACTCCATCAGGGCATGATGAAAAATAAACCAGGAGAAACCAGACTCAGTCGGGTGCCAGTTCTCCTCTGGCCTATTATTAACCATGTATAATTATTACTCTGGCAACCTTGCAGGTCATAAATCATATTGGATAGGAATATTCGAAATTTTGGGTATGACGACGAGACGGGCTCATTTAGGATGGCGCGTCGATTACACAAGAATATGAATACTTGAAAGATCGGAGTTATTGCGCGGGAGACGGGTTAATTGAGGATGACGTGCCGGTGAGGCAAATTCAGAGGAGACACTAATGGACACGGTCTCAGCAGACACTCCAGGATGAGCTGGTCATGTCCAGAAGCAGGTCCACCATCCGATCCGGACACGGCCTGGATCCGGCCGACTGCAGTAAACCTTGGGATAAACAGAGAGACTAACATTAGTGTGGATGCCACTTTTTATGATGTAACAAGTACATCAGGTGTTATGGGAAGTGTTCCCGGTTCCCGGTTCGGCACAAATCTAATTGTGATTAAACCAGAAAATCTCAATATTAGTGAACAAAAACAATTTCTAAAACTAGGTCTTCTAAACATTAGATCGCCACACCTAAGGCGGTTATTGTAAATGAAATGGTCACAGATAATAGTTTCGATGTACTTTGCCTTACTGAAACCTGGCTTAAGCCAAATGATTATTTCGGTCTAAATGAGTCTACACCAACAGGATACTGTTATAAGCATGAGCCCTGTCTGATTGGTCGAGGCGGTGTTGCAACAATCTATAGAGATATTCTAAATGTTACTCAGAAAACAGGTCACAGGTTTAATTCGTTTGAAGTACTAGTGCTAAATGTTACACTCTTAGATGTAAGAAAGAAAACCGTTTTATCTCTAGCCTTGGCTACTGTATATAGACCTCCAGGGCCCTATGCTGATTTCCTAAAAGAGTTTGCAGACTTTCTCTCAGATCTATTGGTCAACGTCAATAAAGCATTAATTGTTGGAGATTTTAACATACACGTAGATAACACAAATGATGCGTTAGGGGCTGCGTTTACAGATCTATTAAACTCCTTTGGGGTCAAGCAAAACGTCACTGGTCCGACTCATCGCCTTAATCACACACTAGATTTAATTATATCACATGGAACCAACCCAACCAATATAGATATTATACAACAAAGTGATGATGTCACTGACCATTACATGGTAACTTGCATACTGCGTACTGCTGAAATCTGTCATGTTGTGCCACGTTATCGACCAGGCAGAACGATCCTTCCAACCACTATAGATAGATTCTCAAATAGCTTACCTGATCTGTCTCAGCTGCTCAGTGAACCCAAACAAACAGATGAACTAGAGGAAATGACTAGCAGTATGAGCACCATTTTCTCTAGTACATTAGAAAATGTTGCACCAATTAGATTAAAAAGGTTAGAGAGAAAACTAAAGCACCATGGTACAACAGTGCTACACATGTTATCAAGAGAGAAACTCGTAACTTAGAGCGTAAATGGAAACAAACTAATTTAGAGGTCTTTAGAATCGCGTGGAAAGATAGTACGTCACGTTATAAAAGGCCCAAAAAGCAGCCAGGGCTGAGCATCGCAAACTAATAGAAAATAACCAAAATAATCCAAGGTTTTTATTTAAGACCGTGGCTAGATTAACAAATAAACAAGCATCGCCTGAGCAAAATATTCCGTTACAGTTTAGTAGTAACGACTTTATGAATTTCTTCACTGAGAAAATAGAAAGCATCAGAAACAGAATTGTAAATGTACAACCTTTAATGATGTCTTATGATTCAACCTCAATTATCGCCCCTCAAGAACTACTACACCGCTTTACAACTATAGGACAGGAAGAGCTAAATAAACTTATCATTGCATCTAAATCAACAACATGTTTATTAGATCCAATACCCACTAAACTACTGAAAGAGCTGTTACCTGTAGTGGAAGAGCCTCTTCTCAATATTATTAACTCGTCTTTATCTTTAGGTCATGTTCCAAGAATATTCAAGTTGGCAGTCATAAAACCTCTCATTAAGATGCCACAATTAGATCATAATAACCTAGCAAATTACAGACCCATTTCAAATCTTCCATTTATGTCTAAAATACTAGAAAAAGTTGTGTCTGCTCAATTGTGCTCTTTCTTGCAAGAAAATGATATCTATGAAAAATTTCAATCCGGATTCAGACCACAGAAACTGCACTCGTTAAAATCACAAATGATTTACTTCTAGCTTCTGACCAAGGCTGTATCTCAATACTAGTTCTACTCAATCTTAGTGCTCGATACTATAGATCATAAAATACTCTTAGATCGACTTCAAAATTACACTGGTGTTCAGGGAAAGGCATTAAACTGGTTTAGATCATACTTATCAGACCGCTACCATTTTGTCTGTCTAAATGGGGAAAAATCAAAGATAACGTCAGTAGATTATGGGGTGCCGCAAGGATCTGTGTTAGGCCCTCTGCTATTCTCAATATATATGCTGCCACTTGGTAATATTATAAGAAAACATGGAATTAATTTCCACTGTTATGCTGATGACACTCAATTATATATTTCATCACGACCAGATGAAAACGCTAAATTATCTAAACTGACAGCGTGTGTTGAAGATATTAAATACTGGATGACGGTAATTTTCTGCTATTAAATTCAGATAAAACAGAGGTATTACTTATTGGTCCAAAAAACGGCCCACAAAACCTCTCACAATACAACTTTAACTTGGAAGGATGTCCTGTCACTTTATCCACTACAGTAAAAGACCTGGGTGTTATATTAGACCGCAACTTGTCTTTCAAAAATCATATTTCATATGTTACAAGAACAGCATTTTTCCACCTTAGAAACATTGCTAAGCTACGTAACATGCTATCTATTTCTGATGCAGAAAAGTTAGTTCATGCATTCATGACCTCGAGACTAGATTACTGTAATGCTTTATTAGCTGGTTGTCCTGCATCCTCAATAAACAAGCTACAGTTAGTCCAAAACAGAAAACAGCTGCTAGAGTTCTTACTAGGTCAAGAAAATATGATCATATAACACAAATTTAATCTCTACACTGGTTACTTTAAGTTCCGTATCAATTACAAAGTATTGCTATTGACCTATAAAGCCCTAAATGGTTTAGCTCCAGTGTATTTAACGGATCTTCTATCGCCTCTACAATCCATCGCGCTCTTTAAGATCACTAAACTCGAGGCTTCTGGTCATTCCTAGGATATCTAAGTCCACTAAAGGAGGGAGGGCATTTTCACATTTAGCTCCTAAACTCTGGAATAGTCTTCCTGATATTGTTCGAGGTTCAGACTCGCTGTCCCAGTTTAAAACTAGATTAAAGACGCATCTCTTTAGCCAAGCATTCACATTATAATTACCTTTTATACTACAGTTAAATCGGATCAAAAGCATTAATATTCTTAACAGCAGCTATGCTAATTATTTCCCATCTGCTTTTCTGTTATTATCTCGGGACACTAGTCCCGAGGTAAATAGTTGGTCAGCTCCAGTTTGTATCCAGCCTCTCATGGAGACTTCACGCCCCAACACCTGTGATGAGACGACTCAACGCCTGTGAAGAGACGACTCAACGCCAGCGCTGTTATAGCGGCCTAAAATAATACATGATTGATTAACTTTTTCTAACATTTTACAATGTACATTTATAAAATGCACTTTCTGTAAAGCTGCTTTGAAACAATGTGTATTGTGAAAACCGCTATACAAATATATTTGAATTGAATTGAATTGAATAGTAAAGAGATGCGTTTTTAGTCTAGATTTAAACTGACAGAGTGTGTCTGCTTCCCAAACAATGCTAGGAAGACTGTTCCAGAGTTTAGGTGCTAAATAGGAAAAGGATCGCCTGCAGTTGATTTAGATATTCTAGGTATTTTCAACTGGCCAGAGTTTAGAGACCGCAATAGACGTGATGGAGTATAATGCGTTAAGAGCTCGCTTAAGTACTGGGGAGCTAAACCATTTATTGCTTTATAAGTAATAAGCAAGATTTTAAAATGTATGCGATGTTTAATAGGAGCCAGCGCAGTGTTGACAGAACTGGACTAATATGATCGTACTTCCTGGTTCTAGTAAGAACTCGAGCTGCTGCGTTTGGACCAGCTGGAGTTTATTTATTAGGCGAGCAGGCAACCACCCAGTAGAGCATTACAATAATCTAGCCTTGAGCTCATGAACGCATGTACTAATTGTTCAGCATTTTGCATTGAAAGCATGTGACGTAATTTAGATATATTTTTAAGATGGTAGAATGCAGTTTTACAGATGCTAGAAACGTGGCTTTCAAACTAAAGATTGGTATCAAAGAGCACACACAGGTTCCTCACTGACGAGAGGACTTGACAGAGCAGCCATCGAGGGTTAGACAGTATTCTAGGTTACTACTTGTAGAGCTTTTCTGTCCAATAGTTAAAAATTCAGTTTTATCTGAATTAAGTTGCAGAAATTACTATTCATCCAATTTTTATATCAGCTATGCATTCCGTTAATCTTGTGAATTGGTAAGTTTAGTCAGGCGTGAAGAAATATAGAGCTCAGTATCCAGCATAACAATGAAAACTAACGCCATGCTTCCTAATGATATCTCCCAGTGGTAGCATATACAGGGTGAAAAGCAACGGGCCTAACACTGAGCCTTGCGGTACTCCATACTGAACTTGTGATCGGTGTGACATCTCTTCATTTACTGCTACAAACTGATAACGGTCAGATAAGTACGATTTAAACCATGCCAATGCAGTTCCACTAATGCCAACATAATTTTGAGTCTATTCAAAAGAATATTGTGATCGATAGTATCGAATGCAGCGCTAAGATCGAGTAACACTAATAGAGAGATACAACCACGATCAGATGATAAGAGTAAATCATTTGTAACTCTGATGAGAGCAGTCTCAGTACTTTGATGCAGTCTAAATCCTGACTGGAAATCCTCACATATACCATTTCTTTCTAAAAGGAACATAATTGTGAAGTAAGCAACAAGAAATAAGCAACAAGATTAACAAAAATAACAAAATAAGCAATAAAGTAAATATAATTAATAAAATAAGCAACAACAATAATATCGTAAATAAATTAAGCAGCAAAACTAAAAAAATAAGCCATATTTTGGTGTGGTAAGGCTTTCTGGTTTCTGTTAGTGTCGCAAAATCCATTTCAAACTGAAGACTTACAATTAGCTGAGATAGAAAAACAAAGAATATTACCGAGAAAATGTTTTGTATTTTATTTATTTGTTTTATCCTGTAATCAGCTATGTTTACATTTGACAAAATAAAGACATTTTCATTTTCTGTCACTGCAGATGTTTTTTTGTTTTTTTGTTTTATATCAAGTGTACAGTTGCATAGTTTTTTTAAGTCATATTGTAACCAGTGTTTAGAGATAGGAAGAATTGATATAACGTACATTTCATAAATTGTTTGATTATCTGTTGAGTATATTTGTTTTTCCATCTCAGCTAATTGTAAGTCTTGAGTTTGAAATGGATTTTGTGACACTCACAGAAACAAAAAAGCCTTACCACACCAAAATATTGCTTATTTTCTTCATTCTATTGCTTTTTTTTGCTGCTTAATTTATTTACGCATATATTATTGTTGTTGCTTATTTTATTAATTATATATACTTTATTGCATATTTTGTTATGCTTATTTAGTTCCTTGTTATTTTATTTTTGATACTACAGATGTTTGTTGTTGTTTTTTTTTCATTTTATATCAAGTGTACAGTTGCACAGTTTTTACCTCCTGAAATAAAAATATCTGTTCTAACCCTCTGCATTGTTCATTTCCTTGTTCTGTTTAGAAGAGAACTGAGCCTTTAAATCTCCTTTGTAAATGCTTTACGAGGCATACATAGTCCTCATTTTAGATGAGCTCACAAAAAGAGTTAACTGACAACTACTAAATGTTTTATAACTACCTGAATTAATCATAAACTACAATAGGAATACATGTTAATAAAGCATTTATTAACACACTGAGTAACTATTACTATATGTCTAAATAATAAGATGTACAAATGTACATTTAGATAGTTTATTAATCATTTACTTACACTTTCTAAATGATCTTATGAACCGCTGACAACTCCTAAATAACTGGTTTGTAAATAATCAAATACTTAATTTAGAAATGATAAATTGATCATTAATAAAGTATGAAAATACAATTATTAAACGCATTATAGGTATGCTTATAAAACAAGAACAAAGCATTTACAACTGTATTTATAAACCGCTTACTAATGTCTACTAATGCTTTATAAATGATGAATTGACTATTTACTAATGCTTAACTAATGCTTCATAGCGTGTAGTTATTATAAAGTGTTACCATAAATTATATGTAAGTGTGAACTCATGAAGTGTTTATGGAATTATGAATGCAGTGTTACATTTAGAAGGAGATGTTAGGCATTTTGCATCTTGAGTGTGCAGTTTTGAAAATGTCTGTAAGCAGTTGAAAAAACTGTAATATACTTTTGGTTTACATTTGTAAAATACATTTGGTTTACATTGTCTTTGTTGTATGCTACTGTATACAAAATTAATGTTTGGCCTAATAAATCTTTTCTGTTTCTAAATTGCATTGGTGTTTACAGTGTATTTTCAGCAGATTACTTTCACTGTAGAACATTGGGTAACACTTTATTTTGATGATCCCTTTTGAACATTCTGTTGACTATAAGTAACGTTGCATCTACATGTCAACTAACTCTCATTAGAGTATTATTAGACTGTCTGCTTAATATCTGCTAACATTTTATTCTAATGGTCTTTCAACAGACATTCTACTGACTATTAGTAACTTTGCAACTACATGTCAACTTATTCTAACCCTAAACCTACCAGTCTACTAACATTCTACTATTCTTGGGAAAAAACTATTTTTCAAATATATTTCAAAATAAATCTAATTATTAAACTAAATTAACCATATAGACCAAATTACTTATCTAATTACTGATCTAAAGCCCACATTGTTACTGTATGATAATCGAAATATATTCTGTTGCATTATTTTTCTGTTTAACACTGTGAAGCTACTTTGAAACAATCTGCATTGTTAAAAGCGCTATATAAATAAAGTTGACTTGACTAACACTCTAATGATATTTAGTGGACATGTAGGTGCAACGCTACTTATAATCAACAGAATATGTTAAAGGGACCATCAAAATAAAGTGAAACCGAACATTGTATTGAAATGTAGATATAAGCCTATGAAAGACCAAAGAGCTTTAGATTTAGAATTACAGTGTTTACATGGTATATCCAACAATTTACTATTATGAAAGAAGTGTTTGCCATTTGATGCAAATGCTTAATTTTGTTTATGGCATTTTGAATGCAGTTACATTTTGAATGAGATGTGAGGAACTTTGCATTTTGTGTGTGCAGTTTTGGGAATTGTGTGTAGAGTTTTGAAAAAAGGAGACACAGTTTTGAATACATGTGCAAGTAGTTTGAAAAAACTGTAATATCTTCAGTTATTTTGCAAGTAAATTAATCTTGACTTAAGAATCTTTAGATATTTGTAAAAATACTGAGGAAGAGCATAAAGTTTTAGCAGTGTCACACTGCCGTCTGCATTTATATGTACAATCAGTTTTAATCAATTCTTTTGGCTCAAGTGTAGATGTGTGTGTGTTATGCATTTATTCCCAATGAGCCAATGGCACATGCTTATGCACTCAGATGAATGCGTCAGGCACTTAATCGTTCATTGGTTGACTGTAACAAATGAAGCTTGGATTGAGGCCATGGAGAGGGTCCAGGATAAGAGCTAAAAGCAGGATATGCCGCAGGGGATTGTCAGATGTTTGCTAATTAATTTTATTTATGGTCTTTATTAATTTCTCTTACCAGTGATGTTACAGATGGATGTTAATATTTAGTGCCAACCAAAAACTCCTGGCAGCTTATTACACGGACATTATACAGACATTTTACAGACATTTCCGTTAACCCTAAGACACAACGCAATGAAGTTCTAAATACAGGTAAAACACCAGTAAAAATTACAGAAAATTACATAATTAATTTATATTAATTATTTATTTTAATTAATATAATTATTAATTATATTAAGTACATTGTGCCCTCTTTTTGTAAATGGAAACTTTTAAAATATTTGCTCTGTAGGTTTTGTCTCAAAATACACGATACTATACATTTGTCAGGACTGGGTTTGATCATTGCTCTTCATGCTTTTACTCTCATTTATGTTTCCTTGTTTTTTCCACTTCACCACAGCTGTGCTGTATTCTTAATCAGCACTACTGGGCACCTCTGTCACCTGTTTCTCCTCTTATTTAATTTCTCACACTATTTAGCTTCATTCCTTATCTGCCTTCTCTGCCAGAGTGTTTTGGCTGTTTTTCTGTCATGTGCTAGCCTTTCAAATTCTTTTCTGTATTTTCCTAGTCTAGTCCAGCCCTGCAGCTCAATTTTCCCATCTCCTTTTTGGCTTTTGTCTTTTGTTATTGTGTTTGTGCCTGTGCTTGGATTATTATATGCCCTGCACCTTGCACTGTATTGTTTTGCTGGTCCTGAACCTGCCTGCCTCTTAACCACTCTCTGGCTTGCCCTCTTCCATTATTACCTCACTGTCTACCCATTGCTGACTGTTGACAGTCCGTGGTCTACGTCATCAGCTATTTCCCCTTGCCTGACAGCTCGGCTGCCCAATTAATTATTGTTTCATTTTACTTTGCTTTTTGTCCTAATAAATATAGTTTGAACTGATCTGCTCTTTGGTTCTGTTTTTCCGAACAGTTTTCATTGTTTCATTGTCAAATGATGAAGGCGTTTGATCGGTCAGCTTGGTAAAGAAGCATCTCGGCTCTTGGAAGCCCTTCAGCAAGGTAGGCAGTGCAGTAGAGTTCCGTGCTCTGGCTGCATCGGCGAGTGGAGCGAAGAAGGTTTGTAGAGGGCCTGGCAGAGGATATACGAAAAGGTTTATGCATGTGAACTTCCAAAGGGTTTAGACAAGCTGGTTGAATTGGCAATTCGATTGGACAATCGGCAGAGGTCGTAAAGTTTGTTCCTCTGTGCCAACATCGTTCCAGGATACAGCTCACTCCAGGATGGCTCCTGATGCTCTGGTTCATCTACCTTCTCCTGAACCTATGCAGCTAGGCAGGTATCGTCTATTTGCCACGGAGAAGCAACAGCGCTTCACCAAATGGCTGTGCCTGTATTGTGGGAAGCACTTTGTGGCCACTTGTCCAGCAAAAGCCAGTGTTCGTCAGTAGTTAAGGGGTACTGGCGAGTGCTACCTCTACAACCCTGTCTGCAGGTTTCCTGTCCATGCTACCCATCTCGGTAGTGGTCCAAGGTACTCATTTTCATCTATCTGCTCTCTTAGACACAGGGAAATTTCATGGATTCCACCTGGCCTCCAAGAGAGGCATTCCTTTCAGACTCTTGTTCCCTCTCTCACGGCTCATGCACTTGATGACAGAGAACTCTCCACTATTTCTCATACCACTGTTCCTTTAGTCATTGTCACTTCTGGTAACTACAGGGAAGGGCGAGTAGAGGACGTCTGAGTGGCACCCCTCAACCAAATCATGGAAAGCTCGGCCACATAAACCCTGAGTGTGGCAGAGCATGTGCCTGTTAACAACTTTTTCTGCAGGAAGTCCAGAACAATCTGGCAATTGACTGGATCTGCATTATGTGCCGTACACCACCTTTCAAAGACACTCCATTTACTGGCATAACTTTTCCTAGTGGAGGAAGCACTAGCACTCAGAAGAGTCTCTATAACGGCAAGCAAAAGCCCAGTGTCCTCAGTTGGTATCCATCAGGGCCAAACATGCAGGCTCCACAGGTTGGGCCTGGGATGGAATATCGTGCCCACCGCCTGAGACAGAAGGTCCCTCCTCTTCGCCATTGAGGAGAGATATTATCTACGAAAAACAAACTCTGTTAGGCCAACGCGGTACTATCAGTAAGAGGCAAGACCCTTGTTTGGTGAATTCTGGCTAGAACTCCCGACAGCAGAGAAACTGAAGGAAACGTATAAAGGGTCATTTTGGCCATGTATGTGCCATCGCATCCAGACCCAGGGGACTGGGTGACTGAGAAAAAAGTAGAGGGACATTGCGCTGTCTGATAAGAGGTGAAGAGGTCCATTTCTGCTTCGTAAAATCTGGTCCAGATCTGATTCATTACTTCTGGGTGGAGTTTCCTAGCCTGGATGCCATCCGAACTTAGCCCCGCCCTTGATCCGTTGTGGAGTAACTATGCCAGAACAGCAGCTGCTCTGACGCCCAATTGTTCAATTAACTGTAGGTGAATTCACCATCGCGCTCTAAAAGCGTTTAGCCTTGTTTATTCTTTCGCTTGGCTCCTAGCAGTGTCCGCTGACTGCGCCGCGACTTGTCCACTTGCACACCTCACGCTTGTGCAGATGCATCAAGTATAAACAAAGATTTGCATGAGCCGTTCTATGCGACGCTGATGATAAAACGCGTGTGTCCCATTCTATTGAGAATGTAGTAAAACACTACGGTCGAAAGTCGATCATGAGCTAAACAGCCACTAAAATGACTGATGAAAAGAGGAAAACACATTCAGCAAGCTTTTAAACTTATGATGACCACATTTACTAGAATTTATCACATTCTATTGTATTTATTGTGGTAAATTTTGACTAGTTGTAGAATTTATAATAGATAATCAGTTATTATCATTGATTATTGTAATGGAGCCAGTGATGCATCTATGCATTTTGTATACGTGTGTGACAAGGCTAGGCTGAAAGAAATTGCTAAGCTTTACCCTGAAAGTGAACCTCAGGAACTTCCTGTGTTGTGGCAATATTTATATGTGAAAATGTGTCCTTCAGATTAATTGTGACAAACCAATCGTGATGTTGAATTTATGACACGGACGTCTTTATGGTTAACATCTTGAACCTGATTGCTTTAACTGTAAGGTGTAAGCTTCAAAGATCTAAAATTGGAGGCAACCCCATCCTTCTTGGGAACCAGGATCTTCTGTAATAGCCAACTCTCTCTCCAGAAGAGGAATATTTTATATGGCCTACAGTTTGTAGCTCTCGTGACAGTACGTGTGGCAGCTTGGCTATACCCTGCGACTTCAGACCCACGATAGTTGAAAAGTCGACATTGAAGGGACAAAGACACGGAATGTATATGGTTTTCTCCATGACTTTGATAGAAACTTATCCTCTAGCTTACCACGTTGGGGAGTCCCTTGTTTGTGAGGCAAATCAAGCTGTAATCTGGCTATTGCGTGAGTAACCACCTCGATTAATTCCTCCGGATATAATTTTTGTGTGAGGAGCGCTCAGAGGTCCGCAGACCCAAAATATTTATTACCATCCCCTGCATGACCGAAGAAGCACCGGGAAATGCTTCGGAATCACACGAGGAACATAAAGGTCTGGTGAGCGAGCAAGCGAAAGGGATGGATCTGTCTCTTGTTTGTCAGCCCCACAATTGTAATATGCAGACTGTCCTCCAAAAAAATTAATAAAAAAATAAATAAAACACTCTATTGTTCTTTTATCTAAGCAACTTATGACCTTTATTTACATTTTAAAATCATGCACCTTCTAGCAGGCGTAAAAATAAGGACAGTGTCGTTGTCATGTTCAACACAAAGGAAAACTGGTGCGAGGACTCAAGTGCAGAAAAGGGTGTATTTAATTACAACAAAATAAAACACAAAACAAAAACCCACGGGGAAACATAAACTAGAAATATATAACAAACTCAACATACCAAGGGGAACAGGAAACGGGAGGCGTAGACATAACAACGATCCGACAAGGACTGCAAACACACAGGAACTTATAAAGGGAACTAATCAAGGAGGAATCAAAGTGTAATCAGATAACAAGGGCGAGGATCAGACAATGACACTAGCACATGGCCTAAACTAACAAAACACCACATGTCAGACATGTGACACTACCCTTCCCAAGCGGCTACCAGACGCTCCACTAGCCATGGCGGGCGGGAAAGACGGACCAGGGCGGGATGGGTGGGACAGACCAGGGTGGGACGGGGGACAGACCAGGGAGGAACAGACAAGGAAGGGGAAAACAAACATTTCAGCCGGCACAGAGTCCACCGACACAGAGTCCACGGAAACGGGACCACCGGCACAGAGTCCACCGGAAACGGGACCACCGGCACAGAGTCCACCGGCACAGAGTCCACCGACACAGAGTCCACGGAGCGGGACCACCGACACAGAGTCCACGGAAACGGGACCACCGGCACAGAGTTCACTGGCACAGAGTCCACCGGCACAGAGTCCACCGGCACAGAGTCCACCGGCACAGAGTCCACCGACTCTGGGACTACGGAACATGATCCACCGGAACTGGGACCACCGGCTCTGGGACCACGGAACACAATCCACCGGGACTGGGACCAACAGAACACGATCCACTGGAACTGGGACCTCCAGGCCATGTCCGGACTCGGGACCACCGGATCAGGAATCACCGGATGCTCCACCGGCTCTGGTACTACCAGCTCACGATCCACGGAACATGATCCACCGTCACTGGGACCACCGGCACACGATCCACCGGAACAGGGATCACCGGAATACGATTCACCGGAACTGGGACCTTCGGACTCAATGCACTGACCAACCATGGTAAGGCAATCACCTCTGGAATTGGCTCTGGGCTTGGAACCCCAAAGAGTCCTTCCTCTGCTGAGTCCTCATTTTGGTCGGATCGTTCTGTCACGTTCAACACAAAGGAAAACTGGTGCGAGGACTCAAGTGGAGAAAAGGGTATATTTAATTACAACAAAATAAAACATAAACTCAAAACAAAAACCCACGAGGGGAAAACATAAACTAGAAATATATAACAAACTGAACATACCAAGGGAACAGGAGACGGAGACATAGACATAACAACGATCTGACAAGGACTGCAAACTTATAAAGGGAACTAATCAAGGGGAACAGGTGGATGAAATCAAAGTGTAATCAGATAACAAGGGGAGGATCAGACAATGACACTAGCACATGGCCTAAACTAACAAAACACCACATGTGTTACACAAGACAGGACAGACATGTGACAGTCGTGATTACGCGTCTGACATCATGAAATTACGTATGACTGACGTTACAAATCAAAATGCATGGTAATTTTAATGCGGTGTGTGGACTTTTTACCACCATTTGTCACATTTCCATTTAGCAAAAATATATATATATTTTTTTATTTACAACTACACCCACCCCATCTCTAAACCTACCCAGTGATTTATAGTGCATACACACTTTATGAGCACGTGTTCCCTGGGATCGAACCCGAATTGTATGATCACATGATTACATGTTGTTGTATATTGCAATGCTTTACCAATTGAGCTATGCAAAACCTAAAATATTAAGCAGATAAAAGGGAAAAATGCATTAAAATGAAAGTGACCTGTTGTCGATAGGAGCACAACTTTAGAAAATGCTCGAATGGGTCATATTTCATGAATTAAAATGAAAGTATTCTGTTGTCGATAGGGGCACAACTTTAATAAACGCGCTCCAATGGGTTGCATTTCAAGGAAGTGACAAAATACCTATACAGGCGTATTGGTTGGAGGATATGTTGGTAATATGGGTGCAGTCTGGAAGTAGCCAAGACGAACACAAAGCATTTAAACTGCGGATAACTCGCAGTGCTACTCGCCCTGCTCCAATGCAGCAGTCGCATGCTCTTCCCTCAAACAAACAAAGCAATTAATGTGTGTATTCATTTCTGGCATATATGAAAAGAACATGGAGGGACACATCGCTTACTTTGTAGTTGACAAATTTTTCTGCTTGGTTTTCTTTGATTTAACTCTAGCTCTAACTCTAACTGTAGTAGCTCTTTTCACTTGAGAGACAGAGATGAGAAAGAGAAAATCTGCACACTGCCAGTTGTGACTCCTAACAAATCGAATCTAACTCCTAACAAAGATCTGTAGTCAGATAAAGATAGATAGATTTTTTTTTGATGCACACCAACACAGAATGGCCTCTGAAGACAAAGACCTGACGATGCAGCTGTGGGCTCATCTATTTATAGCCTCTCTGCCTGGTGCATTCTGATTCTGATGACAGAGACTATAAAAGCTCTAGCTCAATTCCATTGAATTCAATTCGTATATTCACAGCTGATCATGATAAAGATGCCCCAATAGCGCTAAGCAGCCCAGCATTGAGTGTAGCTTTGTAGTAGCTTGTGACAGGCTCCTGTCTGCCTGCTGCTGTATTTGCGTCTGCTTTGCTTGCTTTGAATCTATATTTGATATAATGTTTAAGCTGCTTAATATAACTTACTCATCACCATATATTGTCTAATATTGCCTATTACATTAAATCTGACATCACTAGCTTTTAATCTAAATCACTATCACATGTTAAGATTTTGCTAACCTGTTAGCCTGCCATCTGTGCATATCGGTCTCCTGAACATGTATGCTCGACCCTATACCGACTAAGCTTCATTCTTCCAGAGGTCAAAGATTCTCTTCTTAATATCATTAATTCATCCTTCTCATCAGGATATGTACCTAAAACTTTTAAGTTGGCTATTATTAAATCCCAACTTGATCCTACAGAATTAGTCAATTACAGGCCAATCTCAAATCTACCCTTTCTGTCAAAAATATTAGAAAAGGCAGTGTCTTCACAATTATGTTCCTTTTTAGAAAGAAATGGTATCTGTGAGGATTTAGATCATATCATAGTACTGAGACTGCTCTCATCAGAGTTACAAATGATTTACTCTTATCATCCGATCGTGGTTGTATCTCTCTATTAGTGTTACTTGATCTTAGCACTGCATTCAATACTATCGACCACAACATTCTTTTGAATAGACTCGAAAATGATGTTGGCTTTAGTGAAATTGCATTGGCATGGTTTAAATCGTACTCATCTGACAGTTATCATTTTGTAGCAGTAAATGAAGAGATGTCACACCAATCACAAGTTCAGTATGGAGTACCGCAAGGCTCAGTGCAAGGACCGTTTCTCTTCACCCTGTACATGCTACCACTGGGAGATATTATTAGGAAGCATGGCGTTAGTTTTCATTGTTATGCTGACAATACTCTACGATGTACGATGATGGGCGATGCTCTATATTTTTCTTCATGCCCTGACGAAACTTCCCAATTCACAAGATTAACGGAATGCATAGCTGATATATAAAAATTTGATGACTAGTAATTTCCTGCAACTTAAAAAATATATTATTTTTAATTATTTGACAAAAAACTCCACAAGTAGTAACCTAGAATACTGTCTAACACTCGATGGCTGTTCTGTCAAGCACTTGTCGTCAGTTAGGATACTGGGTTTGCTCTTTGATACCAATCTTTCATTTGAATGCCACGTTTCTAGCATCTGTAAAACTGCATTCTTAAAAATATATCTAAATTACGGCACATGCATTCAATACAAAATGCTGAACAGTTAGATCATCTGTTCATTACCTCAAGGCTAGATTACTGTACTGCAGTGGTTTTAACCACATTCTGGAGGACCCCAACAGTGCACATTTTGGATGTGTCCTTTGTCTGACACACCCACATCAGGTCTTGGAGTAGCTACTAATGAGCTGATGACCTGAATCAGGTGTGTTTGATTGAGGAGACATGCAAAATGTGCACTGTTGGGGTCCTCCAGGAACGTGGTTGGGAACCACTGCTATACTGGGTGGTTGCCCTGCTCGCTTAATAAACAAATTCCAGCTGGACTAAAACGCAGCAGCTCGAATTCTTACTAGAACCATGAAGTATGACCATATTAGCCCGGTTCTGTCAACTGCACTGGTTCCTATTAAACATCACATACATTTTAAAATCTTGCTTATTACTTACAAAGCACTAAATGGGTTATCCCCAGTACTTGAGCGAGCTCTTAACACATTATACTCCATCACATCTACTGTGATCTCAAAATTCTGGCCAGTTGATAATACCTAGAATATCAAAACAAACTGCAGGTGGTCGATCCTTTTCCTATTTAGCACCTAAACTCTGGAACAGTCATCCTAGCATTGTTCGGGAAGCAGACCCACTCTGTCAGTTTAAATCTAGACTAAAAACACATCTCTTTACTAAGGCATACACACAGAACAATATCAGTTTACATTATTCAAATCAGTTAACTGATTGCTAAGCTGAATTATTTAGGTCTGTCGGAACCGGGAATACCTCCCATAACATCCGATGTACTCGTTACATCATAAGAAGAATGGCATCTACGCTAATGTTAGTCTCTCTGTTTATCTCAAGGTTTACTGCAGTCAGCCATTTACCAGATCAGATGGTGGGCCTGCGTCAGACATGACCAACGTTTCCCGAAGTGTCTGCAGAGACCGTGCCAATTAACTCCCCTGTAAATGCTGCATCGACACGACACCCTCATTAAACATGTCTTCGCCATTACGACTCCGATCTTTCGAATAATCTTTTGAATATCTATTGATCTAATATGACTCCTGACCTGCAATGTTGCCAGAATCATAATCATAGGCCTACACTATTTGTTTGTTGGCCAGAGGAGAACTGGCACCCTGACTGAGCCTGGTTTCTCCCAAGGTTTTTTTCTCCATTCAGTCTCCTGATGGAGTTTTGGTTCCTTGCCACTGTTGCCTTTGGTTTTGGCTTGCTCAGTTGGGGACACTAAATTACAATAACTATATTATTGATCTGCCCACATTGACACTATGTGATAACTGAACTGAGCGGCTGTACACTTTTATAAGGTGTTGAACATAAATGTGTGTTGGCAGTGTATGTACACAACCACCTTATAATGGTAAAAATGCACCAACTCCTTTTTTAATCCCCATAAATCATAAGCAGTGTCTCAGAACAAGCCGTTTCCAGATTCCTGCAGTGTGTTGATTGACACTGACATACTAGCACAGACCCTCTCTCAGAGAGCTGAGCTGTTCACAGTCCGCCATGTTTATCTCCTCGCCAGAGCATTAACAGCCGCATTCAAGTAAGAAATGTGTTCTTATTAAAGCTACTAAAGTTCAGTCAGTCAAGAGCAGTGAGGGAATTTCTGTTCATATTCTGTTGTTTGATAGAGAACTAGTCTAGTTTAATAGACTACTCACGGATTTGCTGACATTAATTAAACAAACATTAAATCACTAAAACAAACAGATATCATGTTTCAGTTTTCATTCTGTGTTCACTGCTGTGAATGAGCTGTGAACCAGATGTGTAGGCTCCGCCCTCTCGGGTGGGGAGCAGAAGCTCATTTGCATTAAAGGAGCCACGCACAGAACAGCTCATTTTTCTTCTACAACAAATTTGCCATTTTCAAAATGGTATATTAAATTATCTGTTAGGAATTTTGATCTGAAACTTCACAGGCATGCTCTGGGGACACCTGAGACTTATATTACATCTTGTAAAAGGTGCATAATAGGTGCTCTTTAAAACAATATTGATTGTAAACATGACTTGACTTGTAGGAACATATAGTTATACTTAAAAATGTCAGTTCTATTAAAACATTTCTGAATGAAAATGTTTCAATGTTGTGTGTGTGTGTGTGTGTATAAATATACTAATCAGGCATAACATTATGACCACATATTGATCGATCTATCATTATGATCCTGATATTGTGTTGGTCCCCCTTTGCTGCCAAAACAGCCCTGACCTGTAGAGGCATGGACTCCACTAGACCTGTGTGCTGTGGTATCTAGCACAAATATGTTAGCAGCAGATCTTTTAAGTCCTGTAAGTTGCAGTTGGGGCCTCCATGGATCGGACTTGTTTGTTTAGCACATTCCACAGATGCTCGATTAGATTGAGATCTGGGGTATTTGGAGACCAAGTCAACACCTCAAACTCGTTGTTGTGCTCTGCAAACCATTCCTGAACTATTTTTGCTTTGTGGCAGGGTGCATTATCCTGCTGAAAGAGCCACAGCCACCGGGGAATACCGTTTCCATGAAAGGTGTACATGGTCTGCAACAATGCTAAGGTTGGTGGTATGTGTCAAAGTAACATCCACATGGATGTCAGGACATTGCCCAAAGCATCCCGCTGCCTCCGCCGGCTTGCCTTTACTCCGCCCCGTGAATCATTGAGCCATCCATGACCCTGTGGCCATTTCACCACTGTTCCTTCCTTGGAGCACTTTCGATACTGACCACTGTAGACTGGGAACACCCCACAAGAGCTGCAATTTTGGAGATGCTCTGACCCAGTCGTAGTCATCACAGTTTGGCCCTTGTCAAATTTGCTCAAATCCTTACGCTTGCCCATTTTTCTGCTTCTAACACATCAACTTTGAGGACAAAATGCTCACTTGCTGCCTAATATATCCCACCCACTAACAGGAGCCGTGATGAAGAGATGATCAGGGTTATTCACTTCACCTGTCAGTGGTCATAATTTTATGCCTGATCAGTGTGTGTGTGTGTGTGGGCATGTTTTTGTGAAATATCAGGACACAAATGTGTATAATGACATGGGTATGACAAAGGTATTACAAAAAGAGGGTGAAATATGAGGACGTTCCCCATGTCCTCACTTTTCAAAATGCTTATAAATCACCCAGGATGAGGTTTTTCACAGAACGTAAACTGTGCAGTCTCCTGTGATGGGTAGGTTTAGGGGCAGGGGCAGTGTAGGGGGATAGAAAATATGGTTTGTACGGTATAAAAACCATTATGCCTATGGAATGTCCCCACATTTCACAAAAACAAACGTGTGTGTGTGTGTGTGTGTGTACAGGTCCTTCTCAAAAATTAGCATATTGTGATAAAAGTTTATTATTTTCCTTAATGTAATGATAAAAATTAAACTTTCATATATTTTAGATTTATTGCACACCAACTGAAATATTTCAGGTATTTTATTGTTTTAATACTGATGATTTTGGCATACAGCTCATGAAAACCCAAAAAAATAGCATATCATGAAAAGGTTCTCTAAACGAGCTATTAACCTAATCATCTGAATCAACTAATTAACTCTAAACACCTGCAAAAGATTCCTGAGGCTTTTAAAACTACCAGCCTGGTTCATAACTCAAAACCGCAATCATGGGTAAGACTGCCGACCTAACTGCTGTCCAGAAGGCCATCATTGACACCCTCAAGCGAGAGGGTAAGACACAGAGAGACATTTCTGAACGAATAGGCTGTTCCCAGAGTGCTGTATCAAGGCACCTCAGTGGGAAGTCAGTGGGAAGGAAAAGTGTGGCAAAAACGCTGCACAACGAGAAGAGATGACCGGACCCTGAGGAAGATTGTGAGAAGGACCGATTCCAGACCTTGGGGACCTGCGGAAACAGTGGACTGAGTCTGGAGTAGAAACATCCAGAGCCACCGTGCACAGGCGTGTGCAGGAAATGGGCTACAGTTGCCGCATTCCCAGGTCAAGCCACTTTTGAACCAGAAACGGAAGCGCCTGACCTGGGCTACAGAGAAGCAGCACTGGACTGCTCAAATTTTGCATGTCATTCGAAATCAAGGTGCCAGAGTCTGGAGGAAGACTGAGGAGAAGGAAATGCCAAAATGCCTGAAGTCCAGTGTCAAGTACCCACAGTCAGTGATGGTCTGGGGTGCCATGTCAGCTGCTGGTGTTGGTTCACTGTGTTTTATCAAGGGCAGGGTCAATGCAGCTAGCTATCAGGAGATTTTGGAGCACTTCATGCTTCCATCTGCTGAAAAGCATTATGGAGATGAAGATTTCGTTTTTCAGCACGACCTGGCATCTGCTCACAGTGCCAAAACCACGGGTAAATGGTTTACTGACCATGGTATTACTGTGCTCAACTGGCCTGCCAACTCTCCTGACCTGAACCCCATAGAGAATCTGTGGGATATTGTGAAGAGAAAGTTGAGAGACGCAAGACCCAACACTCTGGATGAGCTTAAGGCCGCTATCGAAGCATCCTGGGCCTCCATAACACCTCAGCAGTGCCACAGGCTGATCGCCTCCATGCCAAGCCGCATTGAAGCAGTAATTTCTGCAAAAGGATTCCCCACCAAGTATTGAGTGCATAACTGAACATAATTATTTGAAGGTTTACTTTTTGTATTAAAAACACTTTTCTTTTATTGGTCGGATGAAATATGCTAATTGTTTTAGATCGAATTTGGGGTTTTCATGAGTTGTATGCCAAAATCATCAGTATTAAAACAATAAAAGACCTGAAATATTTCAGTTGGTGTGCAATGAATCTAAAATATATGAAATTTTAATTTTATCATTACATTATGGAAAATAATGAACTTTTATCACAATATGCAAATTTTTTGAGAAGGACCTGTATATATATATATATATATATATATATATATATATATATATATATATATATATATATATATATATATATATATATATATACACACACACACGTGGGTATGGAAAGTATTCAGATTACGTTTTTTTTTCCATTAATGTACACACATATATTGACAGAATTGTTGACATTTTTGCAGATTAAAAAAAGAAAAATCACATGGTCCTAAGTATCCAGACCCGGTGCTCAGTGTTTAGTAGAAGCACCCTTTGATCTAATACAGCCATGAGTCTTTTGGGAAAGATGCAACAAGTTTTTCACCTGGGGATCCTCTGCCATTCCTCCTTGCAGATCCTCTCCAGTTTTGTCAGGTTGGATGGTAAACGTTGGTGGACAGCCATTTTCAGGTCTCTCCAGAGATGCTCAATTTGGTTTAAGTCAAGGCTCTGGCTGGGCCATTCAAGAACAGTCACAGAGTTGTTGTAAAACCACTCCTTCATTACTTTAGCTGTGTGCTTAGGGTCATTGTCAGAGGTCTTGAGCTCTCTGGAGAAGGTTTTCGTCCAGGATATCCCTGTACTTGCCACATTCATCTTTCCCACGATTGTAACCAGTCATCCTGTCCCTGCAGCTGAAAAACACCCCACAGCATGATGCTGCCACCACCATGCTTCACTGTTGAGACTGTATTGGACAGGTGATGAGCAGTGCCTGGTTTTCCCACACATACCGCTTAGAATTAAGGCCAAAAGTTCTATCTTGGTCTCGTCAGACCAGAGAATCTGATTGCTCACCATCTTGGAGTCCTTCAGGTGTTTTTAGCAAACTCCATGCAGGCTTTCATGTGTCTTGCACTGGGGAGAGGCTTCCATCAGGTCACTCTGACATAAAGCCCCGACTGGTGGAGGGCTGCAGTGATGGTTGACTTTCTACAACTTTCTCCCATCTCCCGAATGCATCTCTGGAGCTCAGAGTCTAGTGTGTGGCTTTCCTAATCAAGTCCAATCAAACATAGCTGGACTCAAATGAAGGTGTAGAACCATCTCAAGGATGATCAGAAGAAATGGATAGCTCCTTTCGTTCAGTCACTCCGAGTGTCACAGCAAAGGGTCTGAATACTTAGGACCATCCCATAGAAAAGAAAAATCCAAAGTGAGATCTCTTTATCATCTCAGATGTTTCTCCTAGACAATAATGAGGTTAGTTTAAGATCAAATGGAGACTTTTGCTTAAGTCTCCTGGTTCTCATGGTTGTCTCCTGAGACAAAAACTCTAACACTCTCACAGTTGTCTCCTCTAAAGTTTTAGAAGAGATCTCAACAACATCACACACTGTGCTCAGATGTGTCTCCTTGGCTAGAGAGACTGGATTGCTCATATTTGTCTCCTCTAAAGTTTTAGAAGAGATCTCAACAACATCACACACATTGCTCAGATGTGTCTCCTTGGCTAGGAGATTGGATTGCTCATATTTGTCTCCTCTAAACTTTTAGAAGAGATCTCAACAACATCATACACAGTGCTCAGATGTGTCTCCTTGGCTAGAGAGACTGGATTGCTCATATTTGTCTCCTCTAAAGTTTTAGAAGAGATCTCAACAACATCACACACTGTGTTCAGATGTGCCTCCTTGGCTAGGGAGATTGGATTGCTCATATTTGTCTCCTCTAAACTTTTAGAAGAGATCTCAACAACATCATACACAGTGCTCAGATGTGTCTCCTTGGCTAGAGAGACTGGATTGTACATATTTGTCTCCTCTAAAGTTTCATAAAAGATCTCAATAACATCACACACTGTGCTCAGACTTTTCTCCTCAGCTAGAGTCTCTGGAATTCTCACTTTTGTTACCTCTAAAGCTTCATAAAATATCTCAATAACTTCACACATTGTGCTCAGATTATTCTCCTTAGTTAAAGACTCTGGCACTCTCACATTTGTCAAACAAATGATGTGCCCTATGCACATAAACTGTACAGCTTTCTTGTTGTATTAACAATTAAGAGAAATGTTGAGGAGCTGAGGAGAACTGCCTGAGCACAATGTGTGATGTTGTTGAGTCTCTTATGAAACTTCAGAGAAGACAAGTGTGAGAGCTCTAGTGTTTCTTGCTTAGGAGAAAAGTTTGAGCACAGTGTGTGATGTTTTATGAGATCTCTTATAAAACTTTAAAGGAGACAAATGTGAGAATGTCAGAGGTTTTGTCTCAGGAGACAAGTCTGAGAAACAGGAGACTTAAGCAAAAATCTCCATTTAATGTTAATGTAACCTCATTTATGTATTGAAGAAACATTTGAATTGTTATTTTTATTTTATTTTTAATATTATCTCTGGGTAGTTTATATGTGATTCATCCACACCATATCAATCAAGCACAATACAGGCATTCTGTTGCACAATGAACAAAACAACCTGTGTTTACATGCATGCAAAATGGGTTGTACAAAATAAACTTTGCAATGTTAAACTAAGAACAAAAAGGTTAAGCAGCAACCATGAAGCACTGGTCCACTATAGTATTACATTTGTTATAAAGAAATAATTTATCTAGACTAAACACCATACACTTGTCTAATCCTTGTTTGGAATAAGCACTGCATATTCATTTCTGGGCATTGAAGAAACATTTAAATGAGTAACCCTTGATATTCTGAAACACATAATGCTATTTGAATGATAGTTTCAGTATTTCACAATATTAGTACACATTTAAAATGTAATTTAAAATTTCTTGTAAAATAAAATTTAAGACATCTGTGGTTGGTTGAAAAACTTCTTAGACTAGTCTTAAAAGTTAGTCATGAATTATTTTCCCCCAAGCCTGGTAATATCTTATTTAAGTCAGTTACATAAAAAGGTAGTTTAATTTTAATTGGAAAAGTAAGACTGATTGCCCTTTGGTTAACTACTTCTAAGTTGCATAGCAACTTAAGAACGTCTCGGTTACGTATGTAATCCTCGTTCTCTGAGGAGGAATGGAGCGTAACGCGTCAGTGACTGACGAATGGGGGTTTCGGCAGAAGCCAATCATCTTCAAGATCTTAGAAAACGCCCAATGGCAGTGCCAAGGCCATGGGAATGTGGAATTTGCATGCGTAACTCCGCCCCACCATGTGGGTATAAAAGGCAGAACGCTGGCAACATCGCATTATGTTTACCTGCTGAGGAGCCAAGACTGAACTCCCGGCCGTTTCAGCGGTACAGCGGATGTGGCAGAGGAACGGTTTTTCTCCGTTCCTCCTCCTCAGGGAACGAGGGTTACTTACGTAACCGAGACGTTCCCTTTCGTTCAGTCACTCCGAGTAACGTCAGTGACTGACGAATGGGGGTCCCAATATAATCACGCCACTCGGCTGTCTTCCAGTGCCCTGCGTAGTGCGAGTTCCCTGTCGTAAAAATAGTATGGACGAAGGACTCCCATTTAACACAGGAATACCAAGTACACTGGGAAGCATATTCCATGTGGAAGTATGCACCAAGCTGCCTACCTGTAGGGAGGACTTAAGAATACACATATGCCGGAGGGCTGCATATGGAAGAACTCTGGGGTACCAGACGAAGGTGGACTTTTAACCCCAGGTGGGCAAGGCTTGCCAAGCCTGCCAAGGAAAGACACCCGCTCAGGGAGGCTTAAGGTGGAAATACACATGTGGGGTCGCCCAGAGGGGGAACCATGCACATGGCGGCACCTGGCCGGACACAAGGGTCTGGGCTCGAAGGGCTGACTTACTGGTGCTGGCGTAGACAGTGCTGTAGGAGCTCAGGGCTTCGAGGAAGCTCACCTGAGGATATATCGCATATCCAGTCCGTGGAGTCGAATGGCAAGCAAGGGAAGACACCTGGGCCTAGTCCTTACTAGTAGAGGCGAGTTCATTGTCGGACACAGGCTCCACTCGGAGATTGTAGAATCTGGCGAATGTGTTCGTTGTCGCCCAGCCTGCAGCTCTGTAGATGTCTGTTAGCGGAGCGCCATGCGCTAGAGCCCAAGAGGAGGCCACACTCCGGGTGGAGTGAGCCCTGACTCCAAGGCGGCATGGAGCCCCTGCTGCTGGTACGCCAAAACAATGGTGTCCACTATCTCCAGTGAGACATCCTTTGTTCTGAGAGAGCCTTTCCCTTCAGCTTCCCACCATAACAGACAAAGAGCTGGTCTGAGGTCCTGAACACTGCATTCTGTCTACGTAAGCACGGAGGGCGCGTACTGGACAGAGCAGTGTCAAGGCTGGGTCTGCCTCCTCCAAGGCAGCGCTTGCAGGTTCACCACCTCTGAATGGAGAGGTGGGAACCTTGGGCACACATCCAGGCCGGGTCTCAGGATCACGCGAGAGTAAGCCGGCCCGAATTCCAGGCACGCTTCGTCAACCGCAATGCCTGCAGGTCCTTTGCCCTCTAGATGGAGACCAACGCGGTCAGGAGCGCCGTCTTTCATTCTAGACCGGAACTAAGCTCCACTGACCGCAAAGGCTCAAGGGAGGCCTCTGCAGAGCATCTAACGCTACTGAAAGGTCTCCCAAGAGGGCAGGGGAGAGAAGGATCTTAGTCTCCTGCTCCCCTCAGGAACCTGATGACCAGGTCGTGCTGACCTACCTTTTCCCAGGAGGTCGTGGTGGGCAGATATGGCGCCACGTATACTTAAGGGTGGAATGAGACAGCCTTCGATCCACCCCACTCGAGAGATGAGAGCACTGACCTGATCGGGCATTCCAGGGTCTTCTTGGCGAGAAGAGCACCAGGTGACGAAGAGGTTCCACTTCAACGCATAGGCATGCTTCTTCTGCCCTAGCGGAAGTGATGGTAGCCACCACCGCAGTGGCCGCAACTCAACCTGCCGCTCCAACCAGGAGCCACACGTGGCGGCTCCAAGTTCGGGACGCGGGTCCCCGTCTCTGAGCATTTAGAGGAATTGGCCAGGAGGGCTGTCGGCCGTGTTGTCCGTCCTGACTGGTACATGTTGACCCCTGAGCAACGCCGGAAGCGGTGCAGGCGAACCGTACTGCCAGTAACTCGAGGCAATTGACATGCAGGCGCGCTGGAACCTGTCAAGGGCCCGCGTCGTATGTCCATTGCACATGGCCCCAGCCCGTGGCGTTCTAAGGCACTTCGGCCCATAAAGGTTTGACCACGGGGTGAAGGTTGAAGGCAGGCTCAAATCACTGGGACCCAGAGCGTGCCTGTCTGCCCATCTCGGGACTCGATCACGAAGCCAATGCTGAAGCGGTCTCATATGAAGCAATCTGAGCGGCGTTACGCAGCCACAGACGCCATATGCCCCAGGAGCCTCTAAATAGTTCAGTGGAACCGCGTTCTTGCTCCCGAGGCAAGTCAGCAGAGACTGCGCGCTCGCTGGTAAGCTGCGCGCACATGGCGACCCAGTCGATCTCAATACCGAGGAAAGAGATCCTCTGCGCGGGCAGAGTTTGCTCTTCTCTCAATTGACCCAAAGGCCCAGACGGGCTAGATGCTGGAGAACAAGATCTCTGTGTTCGCACACCCGCTCTCGAGTGTGGTCTACTATGAGCCAGACGACGAGATCGTTCAGGATGCGAACCCTGTGCTGCCTAGGTGGCGCACGGGCTGCCTCGACGACCTTCGTGAAGATGCGAGGGGACAGAGATACCCCGCCTGGGGGAGTGCGTACTGATATGCCTGCCCCCCGAGGCAACCCGTAGGAACGGTGGGGTGGACATAAGGAAGTAGGCGTCCTTCAGGTCGAACGCTGCAGAACGTTCGACTGGACAAACGCATTCGAAAGGCGTTTCGCTGTCAACATCCCAAACGGAAGCCTGAGGAGGGATCGGTTCAGGACGCAGGTCCAGGATTGGCCGTAACCCGCCCGTTCTTGGGTACAATGAAGCAAGGGCTGTAGAGCCGGACTCCATCTCGGCTGGAGGCACAGGCTCGATCGCACCCTTCGCCAGCAGGGTGGCAACCTCTGCACGCATGACTGGGGCACGAGAGCCCACCATGGTAAAGCGGACTCCCCGAAAGCGGGGAGGAGCCTGCGCGAACTAAATCGCGTAGCCAAACCTGAAGGTCCTCGCGACCCAGCAGGACAGCGTTCCACAGGGGTCTGCTCTGAGAGGCTGGAGAGAGAGACTCCAGTCTCTGTGTCCTCAGGGATGGGGACACCAGTTCTCCAAGTGCCGCCAGCCCAGAGGCCGGCAGCGAAGGATTTTCCCCGGCCCTCTACCGGGGAAGGAAAGGCCCTGCTACCATCCCTTGGAAAGAACTGGAACCCATCTCTGAGTTGTCCACCTCCAGCCTGGCGTTCTAGCCACCTCTAGTCAGGCTGTGGAGCGGACTGGGCGTCATCCTGCAACCTCCTCCACGACACAGCCCAGGTGAAGGCTGCTGCTGGAGCCGGGTGGGAGGGGGAGGGCGCCCTCGGCAGCGAGCGGACTGAGGCAACTGAGGGCAGTGCGTGTTACAGCCTCAGTCTGCTCTCGAACGGCCGAGAACCGTTGGGCGCAGTTCTCAGCCGCGCGGCCGAAGTGGCCAACCTGGGATGTGGGTGAGTTAAGGAGGTGGGCTCACTCAACTTCCTCCACATCACCAGGTAAGGCCAGGTGTTTCTCCCGGACCACAGCTGTGGACATCGCCCGACCAGGAAGCGTGTGGCCACCTTCACCGCCAGAGGCGGGATCAGTGGCAGCACGCAGCTCATTGAAGAGCCCTGGGTCGGCTCCACCCTTGTGCATGTGCAAAGGGCGCGGCCTACCCGTAGATCTGCAGGACCACGTCACCGAAGTAGATGGGCCCTGAGGCTTCAGGAGGGTGCTTAGGATAGCCACGCCCGCGTCGAAGCACTCCGTGGACACCGTAGTGCGCAACAGAGTGCTCAACAGTGGGGACCCCAGTGTAGTGTCGCACGATATACCGGTACTAGAAAAGTATTGTGATACCCTGCTATTACAAAGTGCGATATGGAATTTGATTAGTACCGCTACTTTAAAAAGGACCACGCGTTAATAAGAGCTGTATTTATTTGTGTCGATGAGTGACAGCAGGAGTCAGGACGTGTGTGCAGAGCTCTGCTTCCACCGTTCACTAAACATTAGACGCAGAAGAGTTAAATATACACGCGCAGTGCATGACAAGGAAAGCAACAGAAACATGCGCGCATGAGAAAATATAAGCGCGGCTGGGATGTGCTCGCGCTGCTGGACTTTGATCAGCTACATCAAGGCTAGACAGACCTTCTTCTCAAATATTATAAACAGAAACATAAACAACACGCGCACTCTTTTTGCTACTGTAGAGAGACTGACAAACCCCCCGAGTCACATTCCCAGTGAAATGCTCTCTGACAGCAAATGCAGTGAGTTTGCTTCCTTCTTCTCAGAAAAATAAATAATATCAGGAAGGCGATCAGCACATCCGTGAGTTGCTTTGGGGTCAGTCAGATCAGACCACAACCTCGGAAAGTTACTATGTCTGATTTTGAAGCAATTGATTATAAAATTTTAGAAGAAACGGTACAGCACCTTAAAACATCAACCTGCCTCCTTGACACACTCCCAACTTCTTTTTCAAAAGTGTGTTTAACTGTTTAGAAGCAGATCTGCTAGAAGTGGTAAACTCATCACTTCTCAATGGGAATTTTCCAAACTCACTTAAAACCGCAGTAGTTAAGCCTCTTCTGAAAAAGAGACATCTGGATAACTCCATATTGAACAACTACCGACCAATCTCAAATCTCCCTTCATAGGCAAGATCATTGAAAAAGTTGTCTTCAGTCAGCTGAACAAATTCTTAAGCTCAAACGGATACTTTGACAATTTTCAATCTGGTTTCCACCACATCACAGCACAGAAACAGCACTTATAAAGATAGATAAACGATATTCGCCTCAATACAGATACAGGCAAAACATCAATTCTGGTGCTACTCGACCTCAGTGCCGCATTCGACACTGTTGACCATAACATACTTCTTGACAGGCTGGAAAACTGGGTCGGACTTTCTGGGATGGTCCTTAAATGGTTCAGGTCGTACTTAGAAGGAAGAGGTTATTATGTGAGTATAGGTGACCATAAGTCTGACTGGACATCCATGACTTGGAGTCCCACAAGGGTCAATTCTAGCACCACTCCTATTCAACCTGTATGCTGCCACTGAGCCAAATAATGAGAGAGAACCAAATGGCTTACCACAGCTATGCTGACGACACCCAGATCTACTTAGCACTATCACCTAATGACTATAGCCCCATTGACTCCTGTGCAAATGCATTGATGAAGTTAACAGTTGGATGAGCCAAAACTATCTTCAGTTAAACAAAGACAAAACTGAAATCTGAACTTGGTGTGATTTTGGAGTCAGACCTGAGTTTCAATAGTCATGTCAAAGCAATAACTAAATCAGCTAACTATCATCTGAAAAATATTGCAAGAATTAGATGCTTTGTTTCCAGGCAAGACTTAGAGAAACTCGTTCACGCTTTCATCACCAGCAGGGTGGACTATTGTAATGGTCTTCTAACCGGCCTTCCCAAAAGACCATTAGACAGCTGCAGCTCATACAGAACGCTGCGGCCAGGATTCTGAGCAGAACAAGAAAATATGACCATATCACGCCAGTCCTCAGGTCTTTACACTGGCTTCCAGTTACATTTAGGATCAATTTTAAAGTATTATTACTTGTTTATAAATGACCTAGGACCTCAATACATTGCAGATATGCTGATTAAATACAAACCCATCAAATCACTCAGATCATCAGGATCAAGTCAGTTAGAAATACCAAGAGTTCACTCAAAGCAAGGAGAGTCTGCGTTCAGCTATTGTGCCAGCCACAGCTGAACCAGCTTCCAGAAGAGATCAGATGTGCTCCAACAGTAGCCACATTCAAATCTAGACTCAAAACACATCTGTTCAGCTGTGCCTTTACTGAATGAGCACTGTGCCACTGTACGTCCCACTGATTGCACCTATTCTAATCTATGCATCATCTTTATTTTTATTTTATTTTTTATCTATATAATAATTTTATTCTTTTAAATATCTTTCCAACTATATATTTCTATTGTCTTCTTATTTTAAAAATTCTCTTTACAACTGTTTTAATTATCCTGTTTTTATTTTTAAGTCTTCTTAATTCTTATCACTATTTTAATTTAATTTTCTATGTAAAGCACTTTGAATTGCCATTGTGTATGAAATGTGCTATATAAATAAACTTGCCTTTCCTTGCCTTGCCATGTGAGTTTTTAGTTAAAAAATAAATAAAACAGTGAATAATATGTTCTGTTGTCTTATTATTCAATTACTTTTACTGGGTGGTATTTTGACCGTGGTATCGATTTAGTATCGGTATCGAGGTATTTTAGTCTGGTATCGTATCGAAGTCATAATTTTGGTATCGTGACAACACTACCCCAGTGTACCCTAGGCCACGGCCCCATAGAAGGCAGAGAAGGTGGAGGAGGCCGAGCGGCCATGGGAAGCACGGGGACTTCCGGGACTGCGTGACCTCCTCATGCACCTCGGGGGCAAAAGGCATTGGATGCGGGGCCCAACAGCTGTCAGGTGCCGTCCCCAAAACCCATTGCGCAACCACGAGCACTCGTGACAGGGCGGAGTTCCACACCAGCCCGAGGCTCGCGGCTGCCCGAGATAACATGGCTGTCAACTCTGGGTCAGATCAGGCAGCGCTGGCACACCCGAAGGTGGAGCACAGCCTAATTGTCATCCCCAAAGGACTCCAGCCCACCTTGGGATGCGGTGATCTAAATCTCGCTGCTATCTGGAGTGTGAACTGAACGAACGAGGCGTCAGAGACGGGCTGCTGTTTCAGTCCAGCACTCGCGGGAAGCGATGTGCGAGAGGGGGGGCGTGGCCCGAGGAATGAACGTCGGGGGTCTTAATACCACAGCACAGCCCTCAGGTCACCCTGGCTACCAGCCAAAGTACCACCTCTCTCGGACACGGTAGATTGGGGTGTGGCAGAGGGGACTCTCTCTCCTCACGGATATCACTGAGTCTCGACCACAACATTGCGATGGTCACATTCCCGCAGTGGGAACATGACACATCCACAAACACTCCCCGAACGTGCTAAAGCCCAAACACATCGAGTAGTGGAAGTGCCCATAGACAGCAACGGATATCGATCGCACCCGGAAGTGCGCGGACAAACTGTCTTGAAAAAGACGTGCCACGCGTAAGCTCTTTTTGTGAGAGGAAAGCTCTGCAGAGTGCCGCGCCCAGGAAACACACACAGCTGTTGCAGATCACTGCACAGATCAGCAGGCAGGCAACATGAGATCGCTGGAACGCGCCGTCACCAACACCTTGGAGAACCGCTCGTCTCAAGACTGAAGAGAGGACTTCAGAAGTCAGGCATGCAGGAGTGAAGAGATGCTCTTGGCTCCAAAGCAGAAACATAATGCGATGTTGCCAGCGTTCTGCCTTTTATACCCACATGGTGGGGCGGAGTTACGCATGCAAATTCCGCATGCCCATGGCATTGGCACTGCCATTGGGCGTTTTCTAAGATCTCGAAGATGATTGGATTCTGCGAAACCCCATTCGTCAGTCACTGACGTTACTCGGAGTGACTGAACGAAAGGGAACTACTTTGACTAAGTTTATGCAACTGGCACCAGAAGGCAAAGCTGATACCTAAATGCGACATATGAGAGATAATAAGCCCTTAGTATCCTGAGCTTAGGCAAAGCTCTGTCAGAGCCATAACCGTGTGGACAGCACATCAACATTGATCACCTCAGACGTCATGAGTTCAAGTCCCAGCTAAAGGTATACTTTCCTGCTCCTGTTCCCTTCTCGCCTCTCCCATTGTTTCTGGTCTCTCATTGTACGGCCCTATCCAATAAAGGTGAAAAAAACTCCAATGCCACAAAAAGAAAGAAAAACCCTCTGAAAATATTTTTTTAAAATGGAGTTTTGAAAGAGATTACAGAAAGACAATAAAGAGATCTCCCATGTTTCTTGTTTCTCATTTTGCACTCCTCATGTCTCAGTCGTGTCTGTCAAATAAGTCTCACTTACAATGACTTGTTGCTAAGAACTTATTTATTCAACGATTCACAACAGACATCGACACCGTCTTCATCAACACACTCTCATCCTGACTTCTGTTACTGCCCCTTTAGTCCCGCCCCCTCTTACTCTCAACCAATCCCAATACCAGGCTAGGTTGTCAACCAACGAATGCAAGTATCTACTCTCTATGACAGTGTCTACTTTTATTTCTCCTAAGGAATTAGAGGAGAAACATCTAAGACACTGTTGATTCTACAGTGAGAGATAAATGAGAATCACAAGTCTCATGAGCTTAGAAAGAGCCACCTCTGAGCAATAAAATATTCCTAAAATGGAGTCTTGAAAGAGATCGCAGCAAGATGATAAAGAGATGTCATATGTTTCTTCCACCACATTCTCAGTTTCAACTCATTTTTCTCTCAGACTCATGTCTCAGTTGTGTCTACTCTTACTTCTCCTAAGGAATTTTAGGAGAAACATCTGAAACTCTGCTGATACTGAAATGAGAGATATATGAGAATCAAAACTAAGTCTCATGAGCTTAGGAAGAGCAAACACTGAGCAATTAATTTTTTCTTATGGGATGTGATATTTCAGTTTTTCCTTTTTAATAAATCTGCAAAAATGTCAACAATTCTATGTTTTTCTGTCAATATGGGGTGCTGTGTGAACATTAATGAGGAAGAAAAAATTTACTTAAATGATTTTAGCAAATGGCTGCAATGAGATATATATATATATATATATATATATATATATATATATATATATATATATATATATATATATATATATATATATATATATATATATATATATATATATATATATATATATATACAAATACTTTTGAAGGTTTTACTTCAAATGCTTATGTTTAATTCAGTGTGTACTTGCTATTTTTGTAATTATTAGTGAAATTTTGTGAATAGAGTGAAAATTGTTTCAAAGTAAATCATAAAACATTTATTTTTCAGTCAAGTATGTTACATTTATTTTTCTTGTATTATTTTACATTATTTTAAAAATGCATGACTTAATGTGACCTCTTCAGCAAACACCATCTAGCAAAACATATGAAATGTAAAATTAACACAATGCGGCTTATTAGTTTTATTCCAGCTGCTTCTCATTATGCAATGCTATTTCCGAACCTACAGGTGAAACTCATCTAGAAGTTTTCCTCGGGGTCATAAAAACAATGAATTACTGAATAAACATACTTAAAATTCCAAAGTGCATTTTCTAAAAACACGGCTGTGACAGGTTTAATGCGAACGCTCATATGGACGTGTGTGCAACATTCCAGGAGGGCAGATGGGATGAACAGAGATTTCATGCTGGATTTCCTTGCAAATATAAATTCCACGAGGGAGAATGAACCTTGGTGAGACACAAAGGTCTGTGAACATGTGTGCGAGTGTGTGACAAGCTTTAAATCAGACTTAACGTTTCTGTATTTTTTGAACATTTCAAAGAGACAGAGCATGGATGCCGATATTTAAAGGTAGGCAATAGTTCACTCTCCCTTTTGTTGGTCCAACCCATATGCTGTTATTTATTCCATGAGACACACCAACAATATCATATGGAATTAATTTCCAAATTTGAGCTCCCTATTAACTTTAGTTCCCTATTATCTCCGACAGGGCCTGTACAACCGAAACATCCTAACTTAGAATCTATTTATTAACCATGGTAATTTCACTTAGGAAATGGAACTTTTTCAAAACGTAAATCAAGATTTGTAATACATACTTCAACACTTGTGCTTCGGCATATTCAAATTTGCGTGCCTTATTTTATTTCAACGTATCAGAATCCAAAGCGTTTGCCATCAGTAACATTAAATCTGAATGCAAACAAGTTGTTGTGCTTCTGTTACAAGCACGCCAGGCTCCACCCTCTCACAACCACAACGATCCTAATCACCTGAGTACTGGGCACACACACCTGCACGTCATCATCACAGCAATCACCACCTGCACTTAAGCCCCACGCTCACTCTCAGTCACTGTCCGGTCGTTTGCACATGCTGCTACTATGCTTGCTTCCTCGGACTCATCTGACTACTTACCTGATCTCCTTCGTCTCCTGAGTGTCTCCTCATCTCGTCCTGTCTCCTGGTCCTCGTCTCCTTCGATCCATTGTCCCGTTGTTCTACAACCAAGAAACGATAGTATCACCTCCAGATCCAGCATTCACCTGAACTTCCATATCTAACTCTCACCTCATCTGCTCACATCCTGGTTTTGCAAATAAACTCTGCTTTCTCCTGCCTCTGTTATCCGTGTCACCTCTGTTTGTAACAGAATACCGGACCAACACAGCACTACACCAGGATGAGCACCCCGGGTCCCTTCCAAGAGCTCGTTGACGCTGTTCGGCGAGCTCTTCCCACCAGCACACCTGCACCTTCCCAGCGAGGACTTCCGGAATCAACACCACTGCTTCTTCGCCCCCTGAGTATGCCAGTCCAATGGCCAGACCGGTGCCTTCTCTGGTTCGCTGGAGGATTGCAACGGATTCCTGCTTCAATGTTCACTGGTCCTGGAGATGCAGCCACGCCTGTACCCCAACGATCGCCAAAGTGGGGTTCATCACATCTCAACTTTCCGGTAAAGCACTCCGTTGGGCGGAATCCATGTGGTCCAATGACAGTCCAGTGATCCAGACCCTGTCCGGTTTTACGTCTCACTTCAAGGATGTCTCTGGAAAACCATCATGGGATTCGTCGATCGGTGAACAGCTTTATCATCTGAAACAAGGTACCTCCACAGTTAATGAGTATGCTCTACAGTTTCGAACCCTCGCTGCTGCTAGTGGATGGAACGAGCAGTCCCTGGTTACGACCTACCGACAGGGTCTGGATCCTCGGGTGCGGCTGCATCTCCCTGCATACAAGGATACCATCGGGCTAGAACGCTTCATTCAACTCTCCATCCACTTCGCCACTCGTATGCAGTCGTGTGTCGAAGACCACCAGGGCCAGTCGTCATTCTTGTCATTCCTCCGCCGATTAGTTGGTGTCAGCCCTTCAGAACCCAACCCCAAACCCATGCAACTTGAGAATGCCCGATTGACAGTGGCAGAGGCAGCTGTCCCAGAATCTCTGCCTGTACTGCGGTGTATCTGGGCATTACATCTTCGAACCCATGGTGAGTGCAATCATTCCTTCTCTCAATAGAATGAAGCCACTCACCACAACTGTAAACCTTACTGCTGATGGAATTTCCCTTCCAGTTACTGCCCTCCTCGATTCTGGGACAGCCAGGAATTTCATCTCGGGAACCCTCTGCCACCAGCTCAAGCTCCGCACAACTGCTACTCTGACGACCTACCAAATCCAGTTGGTAACCGGAAGACCACTCAGTCTGAGGCAAGTTAGTCGCTCTGTGGGTCCCATCGGAGTACAAGTCGGAATCCTCCACATGGAGAGGCTATACCTGCTGGTTCTGGAGGAGTCCACCTCTGACATCATCCTGGGGCGCCCATGGTTAGAGCAGCACAACCCAGTCATCTCCTGGAAGACGGGAGAAGTCCTGAAGTGGGGCGACGACTGCTTCCCATCTCCACCGATTCGTCCCTCTCCGTGTTCCAAAGATCTCCCTGTCTGTGCCACGTCCATCGAGAGTCCGGTAGAGGCGATTGGTGGATGTCCCCGCCTGTTACTCCCCCCTTCAGTGACATCTTCTGTCCCCAACGGGCTTCCAAGCTGCCTCCCCATCGGCCATGGGACTGTGCCATCGATCTGCTGCCAGGTGAACCAGTGCCCAAAGGAAAGATCTATCCCCTCTCACTTCCGGAGAAGAAGGCCATGGAGGATTACATCAAGGAGGCACTGGAGCAAGGCTACATCCGTCCATCCACCTCCCTTGCAGCTTTGAGTTTCTTCTTCATGGCGAAAAAGGACGGAGGCTTGCGGCCATGTATCGACTACCACGCAATCAATAACATCACAGTGAAATTCAGATATCCCCTTCCTCTCATCCCAGCTGCCCTGGAACATCTCTGTGGTGCCACTGTGTTTACAAAGTTGGACCTCCGCAGCAAGTATAACCTCATCCGGATACGTGAGGGGGACGAGTGGAAGACCGCCTTTATCACACCCACAGGACACTACGAGTAACTCGTGATGCCATATGGACTCGCCAACGCCTCCGTATTCCAGGACTTCATTCATGAGGTGCCCCGGGAGTGTCTCCACAGGTGCGTTCAGGTCTACATTGATGACATCTTGATCTACTCCCGGAGCCAGGCGACCATCGCCGTCACGTTATGGAGGTCCTTCAACGCCTGAGGAAATACCAGCTCTACCTTAAAGCCGAGAAATGCTCTTTCCATCAGCTCTCAGTGAAGTTTCTCGGCTACATCATTGATCACAGTGGCATCCGGATGGATGAGAGGAAGGTGGAAGCCATCCAGTCCTGGCCAACCCCATCATCCGTAAAGAACTCCAACGATTCCTAAGGTTTGCCAATTTCTACAGACGCTTCATCCAGAACTACAGCTCCATCACCAGCCTTCTCCGCAACAAGCCCAAGTCTTTTTCCTGGACCCTATCTGCCACCCAAGCCTTCCAGACCCTGAAGGATGCCTTCACGACAGCTCCCCTCTTGGTCCACCCCGATCCTGATCTCCCTTTCGTCGTTGAAGTGGACGCCTCCACCACCGGGGTGGGTGGGGTCCTATCTCAGCACCAGGGGAACCCCAGTCGCCTCCATCCATGTGCCTTCTTCTCCCGCAAGCTCAGCCCGGTGGAGATCAACTACGATATAGGTAACCATAAACTCCTTGCCATCAAACTCGCACTGGAGGAGTGGAGGCACTGGTTAGAGGGCGCCAAGCATCCATTTATGGTTCTTACCGACCACTAAAACCTGGGGTATCTCCGCAAGGCAAGATGACTCAACCCACGACAAGCCAGGTGGGCTCTCTTCTTCACGAGATTCGACTTCTACCAACCGTCCATGGTTACACCTAGGGGTAGACTTCATTACGGATCTCCCAGTATCAGACAACTGTACCTGTGTCCTCGTAGTGGTTGACCGCTTCTCAAAGTCCTGCCGACTGCTCCCACTACGAGGACTACCCACCGCCCTGGAAACCACTGAGGCCATGTTTAACAATATCTTCTGTTATTATGGCATCCCCAAAGACATCGTATCAGACAGAGGTCCCCAATTCATCTCCAAGGTATGGAAAGCCTTCTTCTCGCTCTTAGGTGTGACCATAAGCCTCACGTCAGGATACCATCCCCAGACGAACGGGCAGACGGAAAGGAAGATCCAGGAGATTGGCCTCCGTACCTT
This sequence comes from Gobiocypris rarus, assembly GCA_023029165.1. Lineage (NCBI taxonomy): Eukaryota > Metazoa > Chordata > Actinopteri > Cypriniformes > Gobionidae > Gobiocypris > Gobiocypris rarus. The sequence goes on from CM040932.1 coordinate 53,009,084, forward strand.
CTGTCACGGCCACCAGGACTCCTGGAACCAGTTCCTTGGATGGGCCGAGTACGCACAAAACTCCCTCCGACCTACCTTACCACTGGCCTGACCCCGTTCCAGTAAGTACTCGGCTATCAACCTCCCCTCTTCCCATGGTCCGGGGAACCCTCTGACGTCCCTGCGGTGGATTACTGGTTCAGAGAGAGTGAGAGGGTCTGGGACTCAGCCCACCATCAACTTCAACGGGTCCTCTGCAGAAGCAGGATGACAGCCGACCTTCGCCGCTCAGAAGCACCTATGTTCCAGGTTGGGCAGAAGGTCTGGCTGTCCACCCGGTAGATCAGACTGCGTCTGCAGTGCAAGAAGTTGAGTCCCAGATTCATTGGCCCTTTCATCATCCTGCAGCAGATCAATCCGGTCATGTATAAACTCCAGTTGGACCCACTTTATATTAGGTGTCCTTAACAACTATGTACTAACATATTAATTTTAATTAATAATTTGATACATTGCACTTATTGTGTGCATACATGTTTTTACATTGTACTTACATTTTAAAAAATACCTGCATATAATTACATCTGTAATTAATTTCTGTAGTTACATTGTAATTACACAGTTGACACTTCCCTTACACCTAACCCTACCCTTAAACTGACCCACACCACCACACCTGTCCCTAACCCTAACCGTATCCGACCTCAATATCTCAATAAAGGTGTTTGGCAACAAAATATGAACACAGTAAGTACATTGTACTTATTTGTTTATGTAAGTACATAGTAGTTACCAGTTACCTCCTCAGTACCGGATTCACCCCACTTTCCACGTGTCTCTCCTGAAACCTCACTTCTCTTCTGTTTCTGTTTCCCCAGAGCCTGGCGTTACCCCGGAGCCCCCTCCTCCTCTTCTCGTTCACGACGGTGCAGCATACCAGGTCCAGGGCATCTTGTACACCCGGCGTCATGGTGGTCAACTCCAATACTTAGTGGATTGGGAGGGGTACGGCCCAGAGGAACGATCTTGGGTACCCAGGCATGACATTCTTAACCCGAACTTACTGGAGACATTCCACGTTACCCGCCCTGACCCTCCGGCACCTCGGGGTAGAGGTCAACCACCACGGCGTCGGGGTCCTCGGCCCTCAGGAGATGGCCATGGAGGGGGTAATGTTACAAGCACGCCAGGCTCCACCCTCTCACAACCACAACGATCCCAATCACCTGAGTACTGAGCACACACACCTGCACGTCATCATCACAGCAATCACCACCTGCACTTAAGCCCCACGCTCACACTCAGTCACTGTCCGGTATTGTTTGCACATGCAACTACTCATACTTGCTTCCGCGGACTCACCTGACTACTTACCTGATCTCCTTCGTCCTCCTGAGTGTCTCCTCGCCTGTCCTGTCTCCTGGTCCTCGTCTCCTTCGATCCATTGTCCTGTTGTTCTACAACCAAGAAACGTTTTGTATCACCTCCATATCTAGCATTTAATCTGAACTTCCATATCTGACTCTCACCTCATCTGCTCACATCCTGGTTCTGCAAATAAACTCTGCTTTCACCTGCCTCTGTTATCCGTGTCACCTCTGTTTGTAACAGCTTCAGTGGAGGGTAAGATTTACATTTCATTCTGTTCTTTACAGGAATCTATTGTATGATACAGTGGGTATATCCTCATGTGGGAGTTTCATGCTGCGTTTATGTTTAAGTTTTGACCTTGCTGGCGCTTGATAGCTCTGATTACATATTGTCCTTATATAGAAAAGAGAAGCTCAGAATTTATTAAATATGATTGATAGACAGACAGACAGACAGACTTACGGATGGAAAGAAAGAAAGAAAGAAAGAAAGAAAGAAAGAAAGAAAGAAAGAAAGAAAGAAAGAAAGAAAGAAAGAAAGAAAGAAAGAAAGAAAGAAAGAAATAATCTGTTGGTGTTCCAGGACACTGTGACATTCAGAGGCTGTGATGTATGAAAGATTCTTACATAAAATACATCTCAGTGCTTTGATTTCCCCGGGGCCATTTCTGTGATTGAGACATTGAAATGATGGAGGTGTGGCTGTCTCTAAACACTCTGTTTCCGGGACACTGCTGCCCTTATTTACACATGCAGCAGTTCTCTGAACCTGGATCCTTACTAGTGCTGTTCAAACTGTATGAATGATGCACATGTTCCTGGTGGACAGTCTCCGTCCCGCGGTATCCATGCAGTACAGTGTGCTGATGAAATCTGCAGAGAGAGTGTCAGAAGCAAGACCTTTAAAGATATGCATAATTTATACCCAGTGTTTACATGTGGAATACATTTGAGTGCGGCGTGTGTGTGTGTGTGTGTGTGTGTGTGTGTGTGTGTGTGTGTGTGTTTCTCACCTCGACAGCAGCTATCCTGATAGACAATAAAGTTATTTAAATTTAATTACTCACGTTGCATGAAATGCAACAGCACTGTGTAAATTAAATTTTGCCTTGTAAAAAACTGACCATCTTACAGTCCTGCATTCTAAAGTACATCCAACTTTATCCACATGCTTACAGTACACTCACGGTAAGCGATATGTACTATCAAATCTCAGTTCACTCTCAAGTTATAATGATGCTTGCCTTTGCAAACACTATAATGAGGGCTGGCGAATTGAATTACTGAAGCGACTCCTTTGGTTGGAAACTCGTTGGGCGTTGCAGATTTTCTAAATGTGTTTGAATACAGATGGGGGACTTTATACTCTAAAACCTCTTCCACATTTATGTGAGAAAATCGATCAGGGCCGATGTGCATGAAATGAGCTGAACTTTAAGAGTACGATTGATGCTGATCTGAGATTCAATACAGCTTTAGGCCTTTCCAGGCTTTTTTTCCTAATATATATGTGTGGACAATATGCTTGTCTATCTTCCTTACTAGTTAGTTTTTAGGTCTTTATATTTCAAAATCTGATTGTTGTTTTAGTTTTCTTAAATACTAGTTTTATTCATGTTTTGTAATTTTTTTATGTTCTTCCTTAAACATTTTTTTTAAAATAAAGTGTGCTTTTGTCATTTTATTATTATTATTATTATTATTATAAATATTGCTATTTAATCTTAATTTATTTTTAAATAAGTATTTACAGTTAAAAATGTTAGTGTTTCAACTTAAATATATTTTTGTTTAATTAAAAGGCAGCATTTAGTTTAAGTTTGATATACTTTTATCTTATTCCTATTATTAATAGTTTTTTAACAATAATAACTCTGGTTTAATTCAGCATTACTTGTGATTTCTTTGTAATTGTTTGTGAAATTTATTAGCAATTTCTGCCTAAAAAATAGTTTCAAAGTAAATCCAACACCTATTTATTTATTTATTTTTAGGGATTTTCTGTTGCAAGTGCATAGCAACACCCTGGCAACCACCCACAGCACTCTAGCATCATTGAGGTACTGTAAGCATCATTCTAATTTTACTGAGAAAGTTATTTATTGATCAAGTGCCAGCATAATTCATCACTCTCAACAGGTGCATCTCTAGATCAAACTACAACAAGAGTTTTTTAAAAGCCATTAGCGGCCTCGGAACATTTGGTGCATTCAGCAGCAACTGCCACACTTGCTTGATTTAAATGTTTTAAAAATGGAAAATGAGGGGTGATTTGCATTTAGCCAGAGATGTTAATGGACACTCTTAAATTATGTTTATTTTACGTTGGTATCCCTGGAGACCAGGACCTGTGGAAGATGACTATGGGAATGACACACTGCACATTTTGCTGTTGTTGATTTGTAAATTGGAAAACTTTAGTATCACCATTATACTGTTTATTTAAGAAAGACAGTTCTTTTCACCACACACACACACACAAAATACATAAAAATATATATATATATATATATATATATATATATATATATATATATATATATATATATATATATATATACTGAGACAACTGAGAATGGTGAGCGAACAGCGTAGTGTGTTTATCCCTGCCCTCGTTATATCATGGGTGGGTATATACATTTGATGTGTGTTGTTTGTCTGGGAGTGCAGCACACTCAGGCAGCTCTCGAGGGAGCTGGTTGTGAGCACTGCAAGCATTTATCTATCAGAACGCTGCGCTCCGAGGAGGGCGCTTCGGCTCACGTTGCCCGTGGCTCGAGTCCTGCTGCAGATCGGCGCCTTTGCTTGTGTGGATCGCAAATGGATCCGACAGCAGGGTTAGAGATGGGCTGCTTATCTCTGCCATTCAGGGTTTGGAAGCCCGCGCTGCAGTTTCTTCTGCCACGGTGGAGGCATCGATATGGCAACTATCCAGTTCTGAGGAGTTGGATGTTGTCAGTATCGAGGTAGGTGGAAATGAGGACTCACCACTTCATTCCCCTGCCAGTGAGGAGCTTGTGAAGGTTTTGAACAGAGCGGTGGCCAGGCTCAGTCTGGACTGGCCACAAGAAAGTCAGTAGCGCTCATCAGTTAAAAGCAGATTAGACAAGGGCTGCTTAGCCTCCACGTCGGGGCTTGCTGTTCTTCGTCTGATTTTATCCAGAATTTTCAGTCCCCAAACATCCACATATAGCTACATTATGGGACTGAAAAACATGGATATGGTCCGATGCCATATGGTGGAAGAGACACTGCTCAGAGCCATCTCTCTCGATTTGGCATAGTCCATTAAAACCCCGACATTGCCCACCAAGCCATTAATAGCAACATCAGCACTGGTGGGCAAAGCTTACTCAACAGCAGGTCAGGCCGCAGCATGCTTGCACACAATGGCCATTGTGCAAGCTTACCAGGCTGACCTGCTAAGAGACCTGGGGGAAAGTGAGGAGATCATCAGCCGCTTTAGCTCTCCGTGCCACTAAGGAGACGGCCAGGTCAGTAGGCCGTTCTATGGCAGTCCTGCTGGCCACAGAGGGGAAAGTGGATTCTCCTGCAGAGTGTAGAAAAGGGTACTCCATTCAGTTCAGATGTCGCCCAATCAGTTTCAACGGGTTTTGCCCACAGTGGTGGGCCCTGAACAGGCTCTGGTTAAGTCTCAAGAAGTACACTCTTCTGCGAAAATAGGCTATAGAGAGGGTCCCTCTTCCCAGCAGGGAGTCAGGGTTTTACAGACAGTATTTCATCATGCCAAAGAAAGGTGGGGTTGTGGCCCATTTTAGATCTGTGCATTCTCAATAGCACTGTAGCAAAGCTGAAGTTCAGGATGCTTACACTCAAACAGATTGTGTCACGGATCTCGTCCGAGGACTGGTTTGTCACGATAGATCTAAAAGACGCATACTTCTATGTTTCCATCCTTCTGCAGCACAGGAAGTTACTCACTAGCCAGGCTCGTCTGGCAGGGCCTCATATAGAGTCGATTCTCTCAGCAGTGAAGGGGGTGAAGCTAGACCACTCACTTACTGTCAAACAGTATCAGAGACTGTTAGGTCTGATGGCAGCAGCGTCCAACGTGATTCCTTGTGGCGTGTTGTACATGAGACCATTGCAGTGGTGGCTCAAGTCCAAGGAATTTTCCCAGGAATCCTTTTCGCATGATCAAGGTCACACAGTGGTGTGTTGGTGATGTGGAAGGAGCCTTGGTTTCTGGCCCAAGGCCCAGTGTTGGGAGCTTAGAGTCAAATTGATGACGGATGCATCCCTCAAGGGTTGGGGGGGCAACCATGAGTGGCCTAGGGCCAGTGGCAGGACCATCTTCATTCCTGGCACATAAATTGCTTGGAGATGATGGTGGTGTCTCATCATGTGCTAGTCCATTTAGACAACACAATGGTGGTCTACATAAACCATCAGGGGGGGGTTTACCTTTTAGCGATCCTGCACCAGAGAAGTGGAATCTGTGGGCTTGGCCTCTGAGGGGGCCCAACTCATGAGTTCAGGTCTCTCAAGTGAGGTTGTGGAGACCATTCTACACTCTAGAGCTCCCTCCACGATGAAACTGTATAAATTGAAGTGGAAACTTTTCACTTTATGGTATGGAGATCACCAGTGGGACCCAGTTAACTGCCCAGTGGGTGCAGCGCTGGACTTCCTGCAGCAGAGATTATCCACAGGGTTAGCCCCCTCCATAATTATGGTGTGTGTGGCAGCCTTAGCAGCTTACCACGTTCTTTGGGTGGTGAATCTTTGGGGTGACACCCTCTAAATTACTTGTATCCTTCATGGCACTTTGAGGTTTAGACCTATAGTTCACACAAGGGTGCCAGTTTGGCCAGGAAAAACGTCTCTGTTACGAATGTAACCCTCTTTTCCTGAGGAGGGAATGGAGACGTAACGTCAGTGACTGACGAATGGGGGTTTCGCTTAGAAGCCTATCAACTTCGAGATCTAGAAAGCGCCCAATGGCAGTGCCAATGCCATGGGCATGCAGATTTTGCATTGCGGACTCCGCCCCACCGTATGGGTATATCAGGAAGAACGCTGGCATGATCACATTGTGTTACCTGCTGAGGAGCCAAGACTGAACCCCCGGCCGTTCAGCGGTTCAGCGGTACAACGGATGTGCCAGAGGGACGTTACGTCTCGTTCCTCCTCCTCCCTACCCGTAGGGAGGACTTAGGAATACACATATGACCCACTAAGGGCTGCATATGCAAGAACTCTGGGGTACCAGCCGAAGCTGGACTTTTAACCCCAGGTGTGGCAAGGCTTGCCAAGCCCGCCAAGGGAAAGACACCCGCTCAGGGAGGCTTACGGTGGAAATACACATCTGGGGGTCGCCCAGAGGGGGAACCATGCACACGGAGGCCTGACCTGACACGAGGGTCTGGGCTTCCGGGAAGTTCACCTGAGAATATATCGCACATATCCAGTCCGTGGAGTGGAATGGCGAGCAAGCGAAGAAACCTGAGCCTAGTCCATCACCGGCTACTTGTAGAGGCGAGTACATTGTCGGACACAGGGTCCACTCGGAGATTGTAGAATCTGGCGAATGTGTTCGGTGTCGCCCAGCCTGCAGCTCTGCAGCTCTGCAGATGTATGTTAGCGGAGCGCTAGAGCCCAAGAGGAGGCCACACTCCGGGTGAAGTGTGCCCTGACCCCAAGGGGGCATGGGCACCCCTGCTGCTGGTACGCCAAAACAATGGTGTCCACTATCCAGTGAGACAGCCTTTGTTTTGAGAGAGCCTTTCCCTTCAGCTTCCCGCCATAACAGACAAAGAGCTGGTCTGAGGTCCTGAAACACTGCGTTCTGTCTATGTAAGCACGAAGGGCGCGTACTGGACAGAGCAGTGCCAAGGCTGGGTCTGCCTCCTCCAAGGGCAGCGCTTGCAGGTTCAGCACCTGGACCCTGAATGGAGTGGTGGGAACCTTGGGCACATTTCCAGGCCGGGTCTCAGGATCATGTGAGAGTAAGCCGGCCCGAATTCCAGGCACGCTTCGTCAACCGAAAATGCCTGCAGGTCCCCTACCCTCTTGATGGAGGCCAAAGCGATCAGGAGCGCCGTCTTCATAGACAGGAACTTAAGGTCCACTGACCGCAATGGCTCGAAGGGAGCCCTCTGCAGAGCATCTAACACTACTGCGAGGTCCCAAGAGGGCACGAGGGGAGCGCAAGGAGGATTTAGTCTCCTTGCTCCCCTCAGGAACCTGATGACCAGGTCGTGCTGACCTACCTTTTTGTTGTCCAGGAGGTCGTGGTGGGCAGATATAGCGGCCACGTAGACTTTAAGGGTGGAAGGAGACAGCCTTCGATCAAACCCTTCTTGGAGAAACAAGAGCACGGACCCGATCGGGCATTTCCAGGGGTCTTCTTGGCGAGAAGAGCACCAGGTGACGAAGAAGTTCCACTTCAACGCATAGGCATGTCTGGTAGACTCTGCCCTAGCGGAAGGGATGGTAGCCACCACCGCAGGTGGCAGCATACTCAAACCTGCCGCGTCCCTTCCAGGAGCCACACGTGGAGGTTCCACAGGTGCCAAAGGTGCCCGTCTCTGAGATAGAAGGTCCTTCCTCAGAGGAATCGGCCAGGGAGGGGCTGTCGCAAGGAGTAAGAGTTCCGGGAACCAGGTCCGGCCGTGCCAATACGGGGCGACCAGAAGGACCTGCTCCTTGTCCTCCCTGATCTTGCACACTAGCTGTGCGAGAAGGCTCACTGGGGGGAACGCATATTTGCGTAGGCCAGCTGTGCGCCAGTGCATCCGTTCCGAGCGTGCCCTCGGTCAGGGAATAAAACAGGCGGCAGAGGAAGAGTCGGGGAGGCAAACACATCTACCTGCGCGTCGCCGAACTGTTCCCAAATCAGCTGGACTGTCTGGGGATGGAGCGCCATTCCCAGGAGTGGCTGACACCGTGAGAGCTCGCCTTGGCTGCACGGTTCAGCTCTCCGGGATATGGACAGCACGAAGGGACCTCAGATGCTTCTGACTCCATAGGACGAGATGGCGGGCGAGTTGAGACATTCAGCGGGAGCGTAGACCCCCCTGGTGGTTGATGTACACTACTGTGCCCGTGTTGTCCGTCCTGACTAGCACATGTTGACCCCTGAGCAACGCTCGGAAGCGGTGCAGGGCGCACCGTACTGCCAGCAACTAGGCAATTGACATGCAGGGCGTGCTGGGGTCCTGTCCAGGAGCCCGCGGCCGCATGTTCATTGCACATGGCCCCAGCCCGTGGTGGATGCATCTGTTGACACAACCACATGTCTGGAAACTCGTTCTAAGGGCACTCCGGCCTGTAGAAAACTAAGGTTCGACCACGGGGTGAAGATTTGAAGGCAGGCCTGAGTCACTTGGACCCGGAGCGTGCCTGTCTGCCATGCCCATCTCGGGACTCGATCGCAAAGCCAATGCTGAAGCGGTCTCATATGAAGCAATCCGAGCGGCGTTATCGTGGCTGCAGATGCCATATGCCCCAGGAGCCTCTTGCTCGATTCCGGAGGTAAGTCAGCAGTTTTGACGGAGGCAAGTCAGCAGTGACTGCGCACGCTCGCTCGTAAGCTGCGTGTACATGGTGACCGAGTCGATCTCCATACCGAGAAAAGAGATCCTCTTTTGTTTGTATCAAGAGCTGTGTGTCAAGAGCTGAGATTCAGATATGATATGATTTGATTTCTGACCAATCACAACAAACTGAGCCATATGATGAATTAGAGCAGCTCTCAGAAAGGCGCGGTTTAGACAGAATCCTTGAGAATCCTTGAATCCTTGATCGAAGCTTCAGACAATGAGAGAAAATAGCTTTTTTTACCTTTTATGCATGTAAACTTGTTGTAGGAGACTCTGACACAACATTAGGAACCTTTAAAATTGCAAAATGAGGCACTTTAAATTGTGAGAGAATTTGTGAAGAGCAAACACATTTCATCTGAAGTCGGCACGCTGACGTGTGGGATCAACAAACTCCGGGTTACATCCGTCACACATGCATCTCCTCTTATGGGATCACTAATGGAATGTGTATGTTTATTTAAAAAGGGGGAGTGCAATGAACGGGCCCTTCTCACTATTCAGGGTCATATCCTACACTTTGTAGTTTATGTCTTGCATAAGCCACTTATTGTGTTAGTCAGGATTTCTTGCACCAATAGCATAATGTACTTTCACATCATGACCTCTGTCCAGCCACTCTCTGACCCACAGAATGGACTACTTTTCCCACATTTTTTAGACTTCAATATGTAAATGACTTCCGTTATGACTGGCTTAGGTCTTTTCATGTAACAAGAATTATAATATTTACAGATTTAGGGTTTGTTGTCTGGTCCAGAATAGATTTGATCCGCTCCATCCTGTAGTAACAGCCTCTTTTGCAAAGCTGCCTGCCTGCCTCACATTGTGACAATTCATTAATCGAACAGATTCATAACACGCTGCTGAGATCCTAATCAAAGTTAAGCCTGAACTTCCATTACATTTTACTGTTATACATTTGGCTAAACTCCTAAATAATTAAAATCATCAACATGTATGCTCGACCCTAAACTGACTAGGCTACTAAAAGAGATGCTACCAGAGGTCATGGATCCTCTTCTTAATATCATTAACTCATCTTTGTTATTAGGATATGTACTTAAAACTTTTAAATTGGCTATTATCAAACCACTTATTAAAAAAATGCAAATTCATCCTACAGAATTATTCAATTACAGGCCATTCTCAAATTTAACCTTTCTGTCAAAAATACTGGAAAAGGCAGTGTTGTGCTCCTTTTTAGAAATAAATGGTATCTGTGAGGATTTCCAGTCAGGATTTAGACCATATCATAGTACTGAGACTGCTCTCATCAAAGTTTCAAATGATTTACTCTTATCATCCGATCGTGGTTGTATCTCTCTGTTAGTGTTACTCGATCTTAGCGCTGCATTCGACACTATCGACCACAACATTCTTTTGAATAGACTCAAATTATGTAGGCATTAGTGGACCTGCATTGGCATGGTTTAAATCATACCTATCTGACCGTTATCAATTTGCAGTAAATGAAGAGATGTCACACCGATCACAAGTTCAGTTTGGAGTACCGCAGGGCTCAGTGCTAGGGCCATTGCTCTTCACCCTGTACATGCTACCACTGGGAGATATCATTAGGAAGCATGGCGTTAGATTTCATTGTTATGCTGACGATACTTAGCTCTATATTGCCCTGAAGAAACTTACCAATTCACAAGATTTACGGAATGCAAAGCTGATATAATAAAAAATTGTCTATTGTAAATTCTTTGTAAGTAATTATTGGACAAAAAAACTCCACACGTAGTAACCTAGAATACTGTCTAACCCTCGATGGCTGCTCTGTCAAGTCCTCGTCATCAGTTAGGAACCTGGGTGTGCTCTTTGGTACCAATCTTTCGTTTGAAAGCCACGTTTCTAGCATCTGTAAAACTGCATTCTACCATCTTAAAAATATATCTAAATTACGGCACATGCTCTCAATGCAAAATGCTGAACAGTTAGTTCATGCGTTCATGAGCTCAAGGCTAGATTATTGTAATGCTCTATTGGGTGTTTTCCCTGCACGCTTAATAAACAAACTCCATGATTACTCCAATTTTCAAATCTATTTATCTAATATGACTTCTGAACTGTAATGTTGCCAGAATTATAATCATACACTGTTTGTTCGTCGGCCAGAGGAGAACTGGCACCCCGACTGAGCATGGTTTCTCTCAAGGTTTTTTTTCTCCATTCTAGCCCTGAAGGAGTTTTGTTTCCTTGCCACCGCTGCCTTTGGCTTTTAGCCTGCTCAGTTGAGGACACCTAAACTTGAACTATATTACCGATCTGCCCACATTGACACTATGTGATAATTGAAATTAGCTGGATAACATCACCGTTCTCTCTCCAGAGCGGCTGTACAGCTAATCAAATTCAGTTGCATTATTTTCCTGTTAACACTGTGAAGCTGCTTTGATTCAATTGGACGCTATATAAATAAAGGTGATTTGATTTTGAGTTGATACACATGGTTAGTTGTCTACCATGTTAGTATTTTCTTTCTTCTGGTGTTTAGGAATAATAATATCTTTTGTGAGTCTTTTATGTTTTTCTCACATAGTCAAACAATTCCAGCTAGTTTGTTCATTTGTTTGTTAGCTTGCTTGTCAGTTTGTTCGTTCACTATTTTTTTCACTAGTTAATTATTTTATTTATTTCATGTATTCATTTAATTAATTTATTTACATTAATTTATTTGACTTATATTTGTTTAATTAATTTATTTGAATGTATGTATGTATATGAATTTATTTTATGTAAATAAATAAATAAATGATTACATTACATAAATTTTATTTGTTTAATATTTTTATTGTTGTAATTAATTAATTAAATTATTTACGTGTTTATTCTAAAACTATTTATTTACTTTTATTTATTTAAATAATTATATACATGTAAATTATATAAATACAATTTTTTTATTTCATGTAAATAAATCAGTTCATGTAATTGAATTAATTACACAAATGTATTTACATGACTTTATTTCATGTAATAAATAAATAAAATAATAAATTCACATTAAATTATATTACATTCATTTCTTTTAATTTAATTATTTTAATATTTTTTTATGTGCTTATATTTAAAAAATATTTATTTATTTATCTTGTATTTATTTAATTCATTAATTACATGTAAATTGATACACTTTTATTTATTTATTTTTGTTTCTATTTATTTATTTATTTGTGTAGATATGTATGTTTAATAAGCAGTGTGATGTAAAGTCAGCTGGTCTTAAACTGCTTGGCTTCACGTTAGGTCTTGATCACCAACAAAGACTGTACATTATTCTTTACAAATGTAAATCGTAAAAAATATAAATTAAAATTCATGTTAGATGTGTGTAGATTCAGCACAGCAAGTCTTAAATGGAAAGTTAGTGAGGTTTTTTTTAGGCTGATCCTCTTCTTTCTAAGTGCAAAGCATTTGTTTGATTTGAGGGCTAGAGTCACTGGCTTCCTGCCGCTGTAATCCAGCGTGGCTCTAAACCCCATTCAGAGCACAATTTACTCTTTTTAATTAAAGCTCATGCCTTCAGAGAGAGTCAGAGGCCGATGAAATGTCCTCTTTTCTCAACACAGCTTTTAAATCTCGTTGCCGTCCCTCGTTCAAATGAATCTGGCCTTCCCAGCAGATCTCATTCTGGAGATGAATGCTAATGAAAACAGGGAGCAGAAGCTTTAGACCCTGTTTAGAGGAGCACGCTCTGTGTTTCCAGCTGACTCGATTTGAGTACTCAGGGTGAGTCGAGATAAGGGTTTACTGACACAAAGCAGCACCTCTGACCCTTTTCTGACCCAGATCAATCAGCAGGCCATTCCCAGAGGAAAATGTTAATGCTCAGAGATTGCTCTTTGGACACTTAATGGATAATTTATCTATGGCTGTGCTTTAATGGGCCATAAGAAGATGCAAGGACAGACTCAAAAAAAGAAATTTTTTGGACATAAATAAATCATGAATTTTTAAGGACATATTTCAAAGATTTCCTCTATGATAAATGTGAAGCTGATTTCAAAAAGATGCATTTTTACATTTATGCATTTGACAAACACTTGATCAGAAGTGACTTATTTTGCAATCAAGTTGTACATTTGATCTGTGTATGCATTCTCGCCATGCTCTCCTGCTAATTTTTGAAGCCTTTTCACTGGACACTCATTCTTAGTCTTTTCTAGAGTTTGTGACCTTTTTATGTATTCATTTTTTATTTGTGTTTACGTTTTATTTATTTATTTAAATTTTTTGTTTATTTTTTAATTAAAGGGCTCTGCGAAACAATTGACATAATACACTATTTCCTACACAATTGTTCATAAAGCAAATCAACAGTGCAATTTATTTATTTATTGTTTGTGTATTCATGTATTCATGTATAGTATTTATGCATTATGTATTTATTTATTTTTCAGTTAATTATGTATTTAATTAATTTGCATGTATTATTAAAGGGCTTTTATAGGAGAAAAAAATTACATGATATACAACATATACATATTTTTTCCTTCCTACAGAATTATGGTTAATGCAATTTAGTAGTGCATTGCTATAGCAGATTTGCCCGCCCTTAGACAGCAACACAGCCCCTAATGCGAGAGCAGAGACTCTAATACTGATGACAGACAGTAGCATTAGCGGGCGCAGATCATGTCACCTGACCAGATCCTGCTTCACTCCTCCATCTGTTGTGCGTCAGACTCAGCATGTCATTCGCACGCGTCTCCGCCTCTCCGCTCGGCCTGGATTAGGTATGCCAGCGCACACCCTGTCAATTAAAATACGATTAGGAATAATGAGAAAAGGTGTCACTGTTTTGGCTCGAAATGACGAGCAGGTGAAAAACGGATCGTTTAGGCAAAAATGACAGATTCATTTTGGCAGGTGCTCTTGCAATCCAGGGTTTGCATTCTACACACACCGTATGGGATAAACTAGTCTATGCTCCTGTCTCCAGAGCACTTAAATATAGAACCATCTCTCACAGTGATGCCTAATGAAAAATCATCACACAAACAGGTTTTCCAAGAGACTGAAGCCATTAGAGAAATACAAGAACATCTAAAAGTGACGTTTCCTCTGAGTACTTGCTTGCTTAAGGTTATTCGTTACACTGAGGTGCAATTGTAAGAGTTGCTTGCTTCTTGCAGTGAGTTTTTCTAGAACACAATAGAAGCTCATAATACTGTTGAAAAATAAAGGTTGTTTCTTGACATTGATGGTTCCATGAAGAACCTTTAACATCCATGGAATCTTCTTATATTTAATCTTATATTCAAATATTGTGTTGGTCCCCCTTTTGCTGACAAAATAGCCCAGACCCGTAGAGGCATGGACTCCACTAGACCCCTGAAGGTGTGCTGTGTTCCCTTTCGAGGGAACTCACACCGCGCCGAACGACGAATTTGGGGATGCTCCCTAAGCATCAGCGAATCTGAAGTCTGAATAAACACTAGTCCAATCCGATTGGCGCGTGATGACGTCACTGTGACGGGCGTACCCAGAAGTATAAAAGGAGCAGCGCAACATCGCGGCAGTTATTGCTCTTCAGCATAGCGCTCTCTGTGATTGTCTGTCTATTTACTGTTGTATTGTCCAGTTGCAATGTGTGAAAGTATGGAAAGAGTGAGAGAGTACAAGCAGTGTGTGCATCCGTGTCCCCGCTACATTTCGGGCTCGGATACACACCTGCTGTGTGTACAATGCCTGGGTGTTCAGCATGCTCGGGCGGCTCTCGAGGAGCCGCCAGAGCATTGGCGAGAAGCTGACACTCAGGCTGCTCCGCCTAGGCTGGCCGTGTTTGATGAGGCCGGCCAGCCTCGTGAGCCCCATGGTTCTGGACCCGCGGTCGCCGAGGCTCACAGCGGACTTGTCAGAGGGTTTTTGGACTGCTGCGGCACTTTCCGATCCTCCTCTGACAGTTCCGAGGATCCCGGAGGGGAGAGGCGCACATAACGCTTCATCCACCCGCCCACATGAGGAGCTGGTAGCTGAGGTGTTGGGTGGCCAAATTAAATATCGATTGGCCACAAGAGAGGCGCAGGGAAGTTCAGCCACCCAGTAGGCTGGACGACGGTTTCTTCGCACCGGGTCCAAACACCGCGCTACCTTTCTTCCCGGATCTGCACACGGGCTGGTAGTTCCCTGCACACACTCTCCATCTTGCAGGCCTACCAGGCTGACCTCCTAAAAGAGCTTGATGAGGGCGAGGTCCGGAAGGCCGCAGATTTGTCTCTCCGCATCACCAAGGAGACGGCCCGTGCCATCGGCCGCTCCATGGCTTCTATGGTGACTGTGGAGAGACATCTCTGGCTGAATTTGTCGGGGATAAAGGAGAGGGATAGAGCTTTCCTCCTGGACTCCCCGATCTCGCCTTCTGGTTTGTTTGGAGACGCGGTTAATACCGTCGTCTCCAGGCACCAGGAGGCGAAGAATCAGTCCGCGGCCTTCCACCAGTACCTCCTCGCCGCCAAATCCCGGGAAGGCTGGCCCTAGTGGGCAGCCTCAGCCGCCCACCAGCTCCTCGCACCGGCAGGTGCAAAAGAGAGTGTCGCCTCTAGAGCCCTCCTCCGGGAGCTTGGCAACAGAGGCGGCGCTCTCACCAGCAGCCTTCAGCGCCTAGGGGCGATCTTAGGAACGTCCTTCAGGCGCGGAAGGCTGCAGGGAAGAAGTCCTAGCCACGGCAGGGCTTCTAAGAGCGGTCCCTCCCGCGAAGGGGCAACTGAGGTTGCTTCTTCCGCGGCGCTCTGGGGAAATCGATGTGGTAATCCCGCCGTCTATGACGCTTCGGGCCACATCGATTTCCCGCGAACGCACGCTGCTCCAGCCGCCTCTGAAAAGACTTGCGGCTGGGCAGCTCACGCGTCGCACACAGAGGATCGTTCCCAACTACTCCTGCCGGTCAGCCGCTTCAGGGGTTGGGGACGAGGCTCGTGTAACACTGAAGCCAGCCTCGAGAGGCTGGTTCCCTTAGTAGATTATCTCGGCGCATGGAAATGCCTTCCGAATATTTCTACATGGGTCCTGCGTACTGTAGAAAACGGTTACAGACTGCAGTTCGGTCATCCTCCTCCAGGGTTCAGGGGGTTGAACTGGACTGTAGTGGTACCAGAGCGGGTTTGGGTAATGGAACTAGAAGTAAAAACCTTACTGGCGAAGGAAGCCATAGAGCGTGTTCCTCCGCTGGAGAATCCGGTTCTACAGCCGGTACTTTATAGTTCCCAAAAAGGACGGAGGGTTGCGTCCGATTATAGATCTGAGGTATTTGAATCGGTCTCTGAGGAGATTCAGATTCAAAATGCTCACTATTCCCATGATCGTGAGTCAGATCCAGTCCGAGGACTGGTTCATCACGATAGATCTAAAGGACGCATATTTCCATATCTCCATCCTTCCATGTCACAGGAAGTTCTTGAGGTTCGCTTTCGGGGGCGAGGCGTACCAATATCGAGTGCTTCCTTCGGCCTAGCCCTCTCCCCACGCACATTCACAAAGTGCATGGATGCAGCTCTGGCTCAAATGAGGCTTCAGGGCATCCGTGTTGAATTACATCGACGACTGGCTCATATTGGCCCAGTCGTGCGACATGGCAGTTCGGCATCGAGATGTCGCTCTGGCCCACATAAAGTGCTTGGGGCTGAGACTCAACACTAAAAAAGAATGTGTTGACGCCGTCCCAGAGGACTCCGTTCCTGGGAATTGTATGGGTCTCAAAACGATGCGGGCACAATTGTCTCCCGTGCGAGTCGAGACCATACTGGCGATGGTCTCAGGAGTAAGGCTAGGCCACAGCATCACTGTGAGGCACTTTCAGAGAGTGCTGGGGCACATGGCAGCAGCGCCCAACGTGATACCTTTGGCCTGCTATACATGAGACCCTCCAGTGGTGGCTGAAAACCAAGGGGTTTTCCCCCAGAGGGAATCCTTTCCGTATGATCAGGGTAACGCGCAGATGCCTTCGTTCCCTAGTCATATGGAAGAAACCTGGTTTCTGTCCCAGGGGCCAGTATTGGGAGCGTCCTGTTGCCGAAATCCGTTTCAACAGACGCCTCCTTATTGGTTGGGGCGCGGTCATGGACGGCCACTTTGCGAGAGAGGTCTGTGGGAGGCCCGGCATTCCTCCTGGCACATAAATTGCCTGGAGATGCTGGCGGTCTACAAAGCTCTCAGGAGCTTTTTCCGACCTCCGGCCAACATGTCCTGGTACGGACAGACAATACGGCTGTCGAGCGTGCCTCAATCATCAGGGAGGGTTGAGGTCGCGCCTCTGTGCAGACTGGCGCATCTAATCCTCCTGTGGTCCCAAGGGAAACTGTTGTCCATCAGGGCAATGTATGTCCCGGGGGCCCAAAATCAGGGAGCAGACATCCTGTCGAGGCAGGGGCTGAGGCCCGGGGAGTGGCGGCTCCACCCAGAGGTGGTGGAGGCCATATGCAAGAGGTTCGCCCAGTGGAAGTGGACCTATTTGCGCCTCGAGAGACGCCCCACTGTCCACTGTGGTTCTCCCACGCATCCAGCCCAGCTGGGGTTGGATGCCATGGTTCAGACGTGGCCGAGGCTGCGTCTGTACGCATTTCCCCCGATTGCTCTGCTCCCGGGAGTCCTGGAGAGGGTCTGTCAACAAGGGGTCAGCCTACTTCTGGTAGCACCCCGTTGGCCGACTCGAGTATGGTTCTCGGATATCATAGCTCTGCTGGCAGGTCATCCGTGGCAGATTCCTCTGAGGAGGGATCTCCTGTCTCAGGCGGCGGGTACAATATTTTACCCCCGGCCCGAGATTTGGAACCTTTGGGTCTGGCCCCTGAGGGGGCCAGGTACCTAGAGGCTGGCCTGTCGGCAGAGGTGGTAGAGACGTTACTCAGTTCCAGGGCTTACAAGGAGACTGTACAGCCTCAAGTGGAATGTATTTTCCACTTGGTGCAGAGAGCGTGAGGTGGACCCAGTTAACTGCCCGGTGGCTTCAGTGCTGGAGTTCCTCCAAGATTGCTTCTCTGCGGGTCTAACCCGTCCACACTCAAGGTGTACGTGGCTGCCATTGCGGCTTTCCACACTCCTATGGGTGATGGGCCTTTGGGTAGGCACCAGTTGGTTGTACAGTTCCTCCGTTCGGAGGATGAGGCCTGTGGCTCAATCCAGAGTTCCAACTTGGGATCTGGCAGTGGTTCTCGGAGGGCTGGCTGAGGCCCCTTCGAGCCATTGGAGTCGGCTGAACCAAAGAACCTGACCCTTAAGGTGGCTTTTCTCCTCGCCATTACCTCTCTGAGGAGAGTGGGTGATCTCCAGGCCTTGGCGGTAACGCCAACTTGCCTGGAGTTTGCCCCGGTGGAGTAAAGCCATCTTACACCCTAGGCCAGGCTACGTGCCTAAGGTCCCAACAAGGTTGGTCAGGTCTTTGGTTCTGCAGGCATTCCATCCTCCGCCTCACGTGACGGGCGGAAGAGGAGAGGCTTCACCTGCTCTGCCCGGTTAGGGCACTCAGAGTGTACTTGGAGAAGTCGGCACAGTGGAGGAGGTCCCAACAACTTTTGGTGTGTTTCGGCTCACCCAAGAAAGGATTGCCTGCGTCTACTCAGACAATCAGTAATTGGATTGTCCAGGCGATAACCATGGCTTATCAGGTGCGCAGTTTGCCTTCACCTATGGCCGTGAGGGCTCATTCCACCAGAGGCATGGCCTCTTCGGTGGCCCTCCTTTCTGGGGTCCCTTGCAGGATATCTGCGGCGGCGGGGTGGGCTACCCCACACACCTTTATTAGGTTTTATAGCCTACATCTCCCTACGACGCCTGGCGCTAGGGTGCTCCAGTCCTAGCTGTGCCCGGTCTCCGGCTTCACACTAGGCAGGCGCTACCTCGGTGTGGCCTAGTGGGTACTCGTTCCCCAAATTCGTCGTTCCGACGCAGTGTGAGTTCCCTCGAAAGGGAACGGCTCGGGTTATGTATATAACCCTTGTTCCCTGAGAAAGGGAACGAGCCACGCCTCGGCACGCCTGGAGCGCATGCTTCAGAGCAATAGCTGCCGCCATGTTGCGCCGGCTCCCCTTTTATACTTCCGGGTACGCCGTCACAGTGACGTCATCACGCACGCCAATCGGATTGGACTAGTGTTTATTCAGACTTCAGATTCGCTGATGCTTAGGGAGCATCCCCAAATTCGTCGTTCCGACGCAGTGCTCGTTCCCTTTCTCAGGGAACAAGGGTTATATACATAACCCGAGCCGGTTTCTGGCACCAAGATGTTAACAGCAGATCCTTTAAGTCCTGTAAGTTGCCAGATGGGGCCTCCATGGCCTCCACTTGTTTGTTCAGCACATCCCACAGATGCTCGATTGGATTGAGATCTGGGGAATTGGGAGGCCAAGTCAAACTCGTTGTTGTGCTCTGCAAACCATTTCTGAACCATTTTTACTTTGTGGAAGGGCACATTATCCTGCTGAAAGAGCCACAGCCACCAGGGAATACCGTTTCCATGAAAGGGTGTACATTGTCTGCAACAATGCTTAGGTAGGTGGTACGTGTCAAAGTAACATCCACATGGATGGCAGGACCCAAGGTATATCAGCAGAACATTGTCCAAAGAACACACTGCCTCCGCTGGCATCCTGGTGCCATGTGTTCCCCATAAGCAATGCACACGCACCCGGCCATCCATGTGATGTAAAAGGAAATGTGATTCATCAGACCAGGCCACCTCCTCACCCTGACTGGTCTGCGGCTATGATAATCAGTGTTATTCACTTCACCTGTCAACTGTTATAATGTTATGCCTGATCGTTGTATATAATCTGTGCATAATAGATCATAACCATATACTAATAAAACATGACCATAAATTAAATAAAGGGGAAAAAATAAGAAGTTGAATGAGTTTTATTTTATTTTATTTTATTACAAAAAAAATTCTTCATCATCAGAAACTATATATAATTGACTTAGGGTGCTTTGACACTTGGTTAGATTGCCTGAACCTAACCGAGTTTGAACACTGGACTGTGTTCATATTATATTATTTGGGTCCGAACCGGGGTGCGTTCGCATCATCAAAGCAGCAGCTGTTTACCCCGTTACTTGGTAACGACATCGAGCGCGAAGGTGGCAACATGCATAGCGTTTTATCAAATCATACATCATTAATAGCGGTTCACTTCTGCGATTTTAGTACAATTGCAATCACATCAGCAGCGAACCGTACCGGAGTTCACATGAACCGAAACCCAGACCATCTTTTTGAGCGAACTTGGGTACGGTTCACGGGTGCACACCCAAGTTCGGAAGACAGCGTTCACATCATCCAAACGAACCGAACTCTGACTTTAATCGAACCGGGTGCGCAACGAAAGAGCTACTGTGAAAGCACCCTTACTTATAGGAACAAGATATGAAGTTAATGTAAATTTTTTTTTTTTTTTACATACAGTTACATACGTAATCAAGACGTTCCCTTTCAGTCGGTCACGTTCATCAAAGCGTGCCCTTTCTGCTGGACAAGGAACTCTGCGGAATTGTCCTGTCCTTAGGGGAGGTACTGTGCGGAATGTTGCATATGGGTCTTTACTACATCAGGAATGTCCCTGGGGTGGCCATGGTCCAGTTAGGGTGGAGGCTACACCTGGCAGAGACGACAGAGCGGACTCTTCCAAGGAAAAGACACAGGCTTCTGTTTAGGAGCTAACCCTAATGTAGAGGCCAATGGGCATTGGCTCGTTTAGTTTAACTCGAAGTAGCTTGGTCTCTTTAGCAAGTTTCCTATTCGTCGGTCTGTCCAATGTGGTGTCGACGAAAGTGACTGACTGAAAAGAACTATGTATAATTTACTTTCTTAGAGAAAAATAAAAGGGAAAGGGAAAATAATAATAATAATAATTATATATATATATATATATATATATATATATATATATATATATATATATATATATATATATATATATATATATATATACATACATATATATATATATATATATATATATTCAGATCCTGTATCGTACTGAACAAAAAATCCATTGTCATTCCCCACTCTTCCCATCAGGGCTGCTGGAAAATGAAATATTTCCTTGCAGTTCCCTGAACTTTGTATGGCCGCAGTATCATTTAAAAAGCATAATTCTTTGTCCATTCTTTCTTTGACCATTTTTGTAATTCTCTTTGCCAACACTTTTGATTCTTCTTCTTCTTAAAAAAAATAGGCCCTTACTCCAAGTTTCCAGTAAGACCAGCATTCTAGTTTTTACTGCATATGGATGCAATGTTTTTAGCACAATCTTTAACCTCTTGCCTGTCACCCCCATTTTAGCAAGAGGGCATTTTGACATACCCAAAGTAAAAAGGCTGCTGCTCTGAATATACACATGTTAGTTAATATATACACAACTGTTAATTTGAATATACACATAACCAATATATAATTAGGAAGCCAACACTTGAGAGTTTACAAGTGAGTACTCAGAATTACTCAGACAGCTGTTAATATAGAGATATATAAGCTCAAAAATAAAAATCCAAATATTAAGAATATATTTTTAAACATATACAAATAGTATGTGAATGTAGTATAACAACTTATAACCACAACTAAATTGAAGCCACAAGTGTGGTCATGCTTCATTTCAAATCTGAGGCTGTTATGTCCAAAACTATGAATTCATTTAAACGTTTTCTAATACCATGTCAGGATTTTTTTTTTTTTTTGAGAAGATGCTATCAAAAATGTTGTTGGCCAGCAAACACCCTTTTGCAGTCTTTTGTCTAATGTCTGGCGAGGAGAACAGCTCAATTAATGATACAATGTGCTCACTCGACAATTGTTTACACCTTTTAGTGTATGAGACTTAATCCTCATTATCCTTTTGTTGTTATTCTTTTGTTATCTTCATAGCTATTATAAGGCCACTATAACCTTAATGCCTGCCTAAATGGCCCACTAATAGCACAGTTTTTAAAGTAATCCACATATTATCTGAAGTCTTTCTAAAAAAAAAAACTAACTGGAACCTTATGTGAATTATTGTAAAAAAAAAATAGACACCGAACAAAGCTGCAAGTCTTGAGTGGGAACGACAGCAAAAGTTCAAGAAAAATGCCCACATTAAAGAGACTAAAGTCACTGAAGTTCCAGCAGAACTACATCAAAGTCAAGAGAGAATGGGTCATGCTGTGGGAGGTAAAGAACAGTCTGCGCACACACAAGTGAAAGTTTTGAAAACTCCACAGGTCATGGACAAGAAAGACTTTGAGCTTCATGAGGTTGTCAAACAGTTAAGAGAGGAGATTGGAGAAATGAGGAGAGTGATGAGTACTCACCGTTACGCTCAGCCACGAGAAAGGAAAAGAGGATGCCGTGGGTGTCAGGATCAGGGTAGGGGTGACCATTGTGATCATTGTTTTAAATGTGGGCAAAGTGGACCCCTTTCCAGAGGGTGCAGGAAGCACCCTTTCCAGATCACCTGCAGGAAGAGCAGAAAGAGGACACTCAGCTAGCAGTATGATGTTAACAACTCACACAACGTCGTCACTGTGGCCGGAACATCAAAGTGAACTCCTGTGTGACAGCATTAAGCAGATGGAAGCCCGGGAGGCTGCAAAGCAGAAGAAGAGTCACCTACAGCTTATCAGATCCATAAAAGCTAATCAGCTGTCCACCAAACATAATGCAGTTATTGAATCTGATCGGAGAGAGATGTATGGTGAACTTTTTCTTTGATGGTGTACCAACACAAGCGCTATGGGATACAGTCTCACAAGTCTGTCTCATGAATGATAAATGGAGGAAAGAACATCTCCCACATACAACACTACATGGCCTTGAAGAAATCCTAGGTCTGGGAAGCCTCACTGGTTGAGCAGTGAATCAAACAGCTATCCCGTTCGAAAGCTGGGTCGAAGTGACATTTAAGCTGGGAACAGACAAGCCCACACCACTGGAATTGGAGGTACCAGTATTGATATGTGGTGACGATGGAGTGGCAGAGGAACCCATTATTGGATACAATGTCATCGAGTATCTGTTGAACAGTGGTGTCGAGCGACCTACCAGTGTAACGACCAAAGCCATGAGTACTGCACTGTCCTGTGATTGCAAGAAAGCAGAGGTGCTGCTGAATTTAGTGAGAAGTAAGGACGATGTGTGCAGCGATGGAGTAGCGAAAGCAGGAAGGTCAGTGACAAAAAATCCAGCTAAACAGGCAAGAGTTGTGAAATGTTCTATTAGAACGGGTCCTTTACTATCTGACAATGTCTATCATGCACCATCATTCGTTGTACACGGACAATAACCCTCACATACATGATGTCAACAGCCAAGCTAAATGCCACAGCGCATAGATGGGTAGCGGAACTTGCAGACTTTCGATTTACCATTAAATACCGCCCAGGGAAGTCAAATGGGGACGCTGACGGCTTGTCGCAGATGCCGTTGCAAATGGAACAGTACATGAAAACCTGTTCAGAGGAAGTGCACCCTGACGTCATGGTCAGCATAACTCAATCGATGGTGGTACAGAGTCAGGAGAGAGGGCCATGGTTATGTCCACTTACCATTGAGACAGCACTGTTGAAGGAACAGGAGGAGGAGCTGCTCACGTCAGTCACAGAGATCCCCAAGGATGTTCTAAAAAAAGCTCAAGAAGAAGACCCGGAAATCAGAGAAGCGGTGGAGTACCTCAAATGCAAACCACGGTCAATGAAGAGAAGCCAGGGTAAAGAGGTTCGGGGACTGATGAGGGAACGAGCTAAGTTACACCTGGATGAACATGGTCTCCTGTTCTGCAAAACAGCAACTCGTCATCAGTTGGTATTGCCTAGGAGATACCATGAGCTCGTCTACAAGGCTGACACCAAGACATGGGTCACTTGGGAGCACAAAGGGTGCTGAACTTGATCAGAGATCGGTTTTATTGGCCCCACATGCAAAAAGAAGTGGAACACTACGTCACACGTGTTTGTAGCTGCTTGAGGAGCAAACGCCCAAACAAAATCACCCGAGCTCCTCTGACAAACATCACCACCACTTACCCATTTGAGCTGGTATCTATTGATTTTCTACATCTAGAAAGGTGTAAAGGAGGATATGAGTACATCTTGGTGGTGATGGACCATTTTACACGCTTCGCTCAGGCGTACGCATGCAGAAACAAAAGCGCAAAGACAGCGGCTAATAAGGTGTTCGGGGATTTTGTTTTAAAGTTTGGGTTTCCAACGAAACTGCACCACGACCAGGGGAGGGAATTTGATAACAAGCGGTTTGCGAAGTTGCAAGAGTACAGTGGTGTGCAAGGCTCCCATACTACACCGTATCATCCACAGGAAATGGTCAAGTTGAGCGTTTAACCGAACTTTGTTAGCTATGCTGAGGACCCTTCCTGAAACCGCCAAAGCCGACTGGAAGACATCACTTGCAAAGGTGGTAAATGCATACAACTGTACAAAAAGTGAGGCGACGGGTTTTCTTCCCCATTATCTCATGTTTGGCCGTACTCCCAGACTGCCAATTGATATAATGTTCGGTGTACCAGCAAAAGACCAAAGCTCTTCTTATCATGACTATGCGGAGAACTGGAGGAAGAGAATGATGGAAGCCTACAAGTTAGCGACAAGAGTGTCACAAAAAGAGAAGGAAAGAGGAAAAGCTCTGTATGATAAGAATGTGCACGGAGCTGAACTGATCCCTGGGAACAGAGTACTTGTCCGGAACTTCAAAGAGAAAGGTGGACCTGGCAAACTTCGATCATTTTGGGAAGAACAAGTTTATGTCGTCACCCAGAGGAAGTACCAGGATGGTCCAGTATATGAAGTTCGACTGGAAACGGGAAAAGGAAAAACAAGAATACTGCACAGGAATCTTTTGTTACCGTGTGACTACTTACCGGTAGAGAGAGTATACTCACCTCTAAGACCTGAGAAAGAAAAGAAAGAGGCAAGAATGGAAAGACATCAACACAGCAGAATCAGAGACACTGTGACAGTTCGGATGGTGAAGATGATTGGAGATGCCTGGTTGGAGTTCCGACAGAGCGATTCGGAACGAGAGGAGGCATCTACAGGAAAAACCTTCAGAACATCACTCAGTAGAGACAGTGATTCTGAACAATACAGGTCCAGAGGAGGAAGATGATCAAGGAGTTGGACAGGGAGAAGATGTGTCATCCGGAGGAGAGGTTGGAGAAACAGACGATGCGGAAGAGAGTGACAAGGAGCTTCCTTCACAACCTCCCTGCAAAAGAGTATATCCTTTGAGAAACAGAAAAGTAAAAAAAAAGTTTACTTACCATACTCTAGGTCAGCCTAGTATCATAGAGGGGTAAGCTGTTGAAGTAAATCAAAGTAACAAGTTCTAGTTAACAAATTAAAGTAAAACCAGAATAAGATTGTTTTTTTTCTTCACCTCTTCTTCAGTTTTACAGTATCCAGTATTGTATTCTGTGAATGTCGGGACTACATTCTATTTTGTAGGGGAGAATGTGGGGAAAATGTAGAATATATATATATATATATATATATATAAATTAATATAATTGTTAATTGAAATCTAGACTCACCTAATCTTTATTATGTTTGTATAATTTCCGTTCTGTTATTAATAATTGCTGGTTAATTATTCAGTACATGCATGTAAATTTGTAGTATACTTACAGCTATGTGAAGGGTGTCCAATGGGTGGCGGTAGCCAGGTGCGAACCCCGGGGTAGACCTAAAAGAGAAGAAGAAGAGTTATTTTTGTTGTTCACGCGAGTTTTGACGAGACGATGAGGCTATAGTGTGGTATTGTACTGTGTGGTACGGAGCTGTAGCAAATGGTGCTGACTGAATAAACGAACCCAACCAAATCACGCGCTTGTCATCTCTTTCAAGTGTGTTACACCTACGTATATTTTAAAAGTAGCATCCATGCAAAACATTTTTTATTTAATAAATATTTCAGGAAAATATGAGTATAAGTTCATAAAATGAATTTTATATTCAGTAGGTCATTCAATTTCATTATCCTAAAAACCCAGAAATTCCCCCATACCAACCTGTCATATGCGGCCTGGCATCACTTGTCAATCACACTTGGATCAACGATAGGGTGACTATAGGGAAAGTCACGTTTTTTAATGTTCTGTCCCCGGAAATGTCCCTATTTTACAGCTCGATCCAAACAAACCGCAGATATATTGAAGAAAAAGTGCCCAACCAACATCATACAGCAGCTGCTGGTTATAGGAGCAATCGTGTGAATATTTTCACCAGCAGATGGTGCTGTGAGCTACGCTGACTCTACTTGGCCGCACGCCGCTAAGTACTTCATGAAGAACGTACGAGTCGAGAGCAGACAGAGCGCCATTATAGTCAAATATCAAATATATATATATATATATATATATATATATATATATATATATATATATATATATATATATATATATATATATATATATAATCTTAAAATCATCATGACTCATGTCATGACTAACCAATCACAGTAGCGGAGACATCTGACATTTGAAAGTCTCAAAAGTCAACTTGACGAGCGAGCAGGTTGATCGCTTGAGAGGTCGTAGTAGAGGGTCAAGCGAGCGCTACTCGGCGCCGTTCTCGCGAGAGCGCATTTCCGCGCGCGGATACTGTTCTGTGCGCTCATATCATGTGCGTGCGTCTTTGTTTTATGTGTACGAGATTTGACACTATTTAAGTGCCATACAAACCAGCCGTACTGAAGAACGAAACAAACATTCCCAAGAGAATGGAGATATTCATCGTCGTCACAAGGCGTTGGTGAGTATTGAGCACTGAAATTATTCTCCAGAGTGTTGCTTTACGACCCGGTATGAAGTTTAAAAGACATTTTGTAGAATCAGGAGTTCATGCATTCATTGGTTTCATGTGTGGTTACCACATAATTATCTAATGGTAGCCAAGAGTTTTATTTTCCTCATGTCCTATAATAATAGGTGATAAGTAAATTAAGTCATTTGTTTGAAATGTGCGGCACATTGCGACCATTGAACACGGTGCCGTTAGATTGCCGTCGGCCTCTCTCAGGGCTCAATTGCCTTTCAATATCAAACACGTCAAGCTCGTGATTTTCTTATTCGTCCATTCATTCGTCTCATTCTCATTATATAATGAAGTAATTTCTGTTCTGCCACTTGCCAGATGTGATGCAGGGGAACTTTGTCATTAATGTTATTTTTATTTGCAGGCCTTTAGCCTATGAAGTGCCGCTTTTTCTTCACCACATCAAGACATCCTGTTATGCAGAAGATTTCTCGTGAGTTTTTACTAATTAAAAATAATGTATTTTCACCAAATATCCTATGTTGGAATTGAATAAAATAATTTGATAAAATTTCGAACCTTTTGTCTGTGTTCATTTTGCTTACTATATTTATGTTTTTAGTCATTTTTGTCTTTTGGGACAGTGAGAAATAAGCAATTGTTACTACAATTTAAAATATTTAATTGGCCAAATTTCTGTGAATTAAATTGTATCAATTTACATAAATTCAATTTGGCCAACTGAAAATGTAGATGTGACCAGTCACTAGAAAATTTTAAATTGGAGGAGCTGAAATTTTTTACAGTGTTGGTAAAATATTTTCCATCGGGTCAACATATTATTTCTAATTTAGCCCATGTTAACAGACTGTTGCCACAATTTATACAATTAAATTCACATAAATTCAATTTGGCCAATTGGAAAATTAAGATGTGACAGGTCACTAGAAAATGTTCAATTGGAGAGGCCTGAAATTTTTTACAGTGCATCTGAACTACAACTTAAAGGGGACCTATTATGTAAAATTCAATTTTATAAGGCGTTTGAACATAAATGTGTGTTGGCAGTGTGTGTACACAACAAACCTATAATGGTAAAAATCCACCCACTCATTATTTATTTTTAATCCCCATAAATCATAAGCAGTGTCTCAGAACAAGCCGTTTCCAGATTCCTGCAGTGTGACGTCGCACTGCAGAGGCCCCGCCCACTCATGTTGATGGACACTGACATACTAGCACAGACCCCTTCCTCAGAGAGCTGTAGCTGAGCTGTTCACAGTCCGCCATGTTTATCTCCCCGCCAGAGCATTAACAGCAGCATTCAAGTAAGAAATGTGTTCTTATTAAAGCTACTGAAGTTCAGTCAGTCAAGAGCAGTGAGTGATATTCAGTTTATCTTCTGTTGTTTGATAGAGAACTAGTCTAGTTTAATTACTACTCATGGATGTGCTGACCTCCAGCTCTGTATGCGACAGGAGCATGTGTGTGTGTGTTTAAGTTGAGAGCGATAAGGCTTTAAAACGCATGCAGATGATATTTCATGATGATGAAGAACTGCAATGTCACATGAACGTGTCTGTGATAGAGATGATCATTAAAACAAACAGATATTATTTTTCAGTTTTCTTTCGGGTGTTCACTGCTGTGAATGAGCTGTGAACGAGATGTGTAGGCTCCGCCCTCTCGGGTGGGGAGCAGCAGCTCATTTGCATTAAAGGAGTGACGCACAGAACAGGTAGTTTTTCTTCTATCTGTTAGGAATTTTGATCTGAAACTTCACAGGCACACTCTGGGGACACCTGAGACTTCTATTGCGTCTTGTAAAAAGGGGCATAATAGGTGCCCTTTAAATATAAAAAAAAACAAACAATTAAGTTACAGTTGCAACCAATACATGTGCAGAATACATATACATTCTGCTTAAAATAAGCCTAAAATACAAAATAACAACACCAATTAAGGATAGTGAGAATTATTTTCATAATAATAAGCATAAACGTGACAACGTTTGAAGTGAAAAAATTATTAAGTATAAACTTAAACACAATTATAAAATGTTATTTATCATATTTATGTTTTATTGTTGTAATGTTTTTATTAAGTCATGTTACACTTATTGTTTTGAACTGCCTATTTACAATGCTTACCATTAACTGTTTTCATTGTTTTTTATTTATTTATTTATTGTATTAAATCCAGACCAAAAATCCTAATAATCAAACTAAATCATAATAATTATTAATGTTAATAATAATATAGGGACTGCACAACAACATCAAAAATATTCAAAAATGTATAGTCCCTGTTTTTTAATTCAAATATAATAACAAATTAGATTTTAGTGATATTAGGACCACTCAAATAGGAAATGTCCCTATTTGGTAACTGAACTGCATTTATATAGCGCTTTTAACAGACCCATGGGCATCCAAAGCCCTTTACATGTTGCCTCACATTCACCCATTCACTCTCTCATTCATACACCGACGGCGGTGTCAGCCATGCAAAGCGCCATCCAGCTCGTCGGGAGCAGCTGGGGTTAGATGTCTTGCTTATGGACACCTCGACACTTGGTCAGGTGGAACCAGGGATCAAACCACCGACCTTCCGGTTTGCAGACAATCTACATGAACCACTGAGCCACTGCTGCTGCCTATTTCAGAAATATGGTCAATGTTTTCACTACATTAGTTTGAATCACTACATTTTAGTGATGAGAAATATTTGCAATACATTTAGTCATGGATTATTATCATTTAAAATGTTCGAAAAAGTTTATTTTTACGAAAAATGTTACAAAATATTTTATTTTCAAGTTACTTGACTGAAACAATATTTCTCAAGGGGTACATCACTGAAAAAAAGGTTGAGAGCATAAAAGGTTGAGAGTTTAGAGCATAAGAAACAAATGGACAGTTTATTATTATTATTTTTTAAATTATATTTTATTCATATGTTATGATATGTCCTCTGTAGTGGACACCAGGACTCAGTTGTTTAAAAAATAAAATGACATGAAAAGAAATGTAGAGGCAAAAACAATGGGATTTATTTTTAATTTACCATCAGTTTTTAGGTTTCAGGTTAAACTTTGTTTAAAGATGATTCTGAACTATGTTATGAAAGATATAACAGAATGAATTGATATACCATCATACTTTATGCAATATGTGGGTAAAATGGCCACACTTGGATTTTCCCATTCAATGCAATTTATCTATACACTGCATCTTATTTGCATATTAATGTGTTCTTGGTGCAACATGTAATGAAAAAAGAAGTGTAATAATTGGAGTAATAGTTGGCAACATTTTCATAATATCTAATATTTCATAAGGATATTGATATGTAATTTCTTTCCCTATTCACCTCACACAACTCGCATGTGTCCTAAAATGCCTGATAAACAGTAGTCCTGGTGTCCTCCACAGTGGACGTGTGGGAAATCAATGCCCTGTTTTGTAACAGAAAGTCGTATTTTAATTAGAAACCCCATAACATTTTCCTGAGATGTTGATTTATAACAAACAATTTAAATTTAAATTATAATTAAAAAATATAATCATATTTCCATAAGAGTGCTAGACATTAATGTCAAGCGTTTTTATAACATGTTGTTGTCCTGGTGAAACCTCCAAACATTTGGTATCTGTGCAAAGCCCTGAACGTGCTCTTTACAGGACATCCAGACATAAAACTGTGACATGTATGATGTCAAAAAAATTCATTAAAATATAATGCCCACTACAGTGGACAAAAGTCCTGGGTCCCAGGAGGTTAATAACAATATAGGGAGCCCAAAACAACAACAACGACAACAAAAAACATTCAAAAATGTATTGTCCCCATTTTTTTTTTTTTACTAATAGATAATAACAAATTGGATTTTTGTTATATTTTGACCACTTGAATAGGAAATGTCCCCGGTTTCCATTTCAGAAATTTGATTACCTTATTCAGTGGGAAATGAAGAGAAATTATATTCTGTATGACGTGTATGTGATAAATCAATATTTCTCCAAATATGAGCACTTTTGAACTGAGAGCTGAACTGAAAGCTGTTGTTTGCGAGATATTTTGCACTCCTGACAAATTAAGAAATGAAGGAAATTATCATAAACAGTGTTGAAATATTGAAGCTGGAGTCTTTAATCTGTCTAATGATACTGAGTTTGTCCAGATAAATTAAGACTGTGATGTTTTAACAAGCAGTAAATGTTGAACAATAGTAATCTGGGGCTGTCTGTGATCTTTGGCACTCAAGGGGTTAATAGATTGTAGAGATGCTGACAGCTTTCCTCACTGTCCCATATTACAAACTCAGACATATACAGTAAGTCTGTTTCTGCTGCAGTGGGGTTTGCTGAAATCCCTAACGCCAAGTATGAACATTTGTAATGTTAATGATGCTTTCTTTAGCCCTGCAATGCAGTAAACGGTCTTATCTTCTGCCAGATGAGCGCTATGTATGGTCACAGAACACAGCGCGTACCTTTTTCAAAAGAGTTCAGGCAAGATCTGAACATTGTCTATCATATAACCCCAAGTGTAGTTGACAATATGAGTAAAAAATGCTGTTTTTAATCAGTTTGTTTGTTCCATGACGTCTAAATAGATGTCACTTGCTGGGAAGGCCAAAAATCAGAACAGTCAGAATCAAAAGCTCATCCAGCGACATGTCACTCATTAAGAAGTGTCGCTCGCTCCCAGGAAAGGGGGAATAAGGAAGTTCTGTCCTTTGGCTCATGTGGAAGTGGTTTGGAAAGAGACCCTAATGGCGGCCATATTTAGAGTTTGATTCATTTCAACATCTGGAGTTCATTTGGTTCTTTCAAAGAGTTCTCAATCGCTTGTTGTTTATCAGACTGAAAACAGCTCAGAGTACATAGAGATCTGTTTCAATCATTTCGGTTTGTTTTCATTAAAAAAAAGACAAATAAGGATAATGAAGTTGCTGAAGCCACAGAATTCTTCACATATTGTCTGTCATTCCTCCTCAGGTTATTTTGAAACCAGAAAGGTTAATTGTGTCCAGATAGCTCTAAATCTTCTGTATTCACGACACAAGGCATACAATACAGATTATCACAGCAGCTAAACCTTGTTCTACCCGAAAGACTTGGGATGTGCAGAAAGGGATGTGCTGAACAAAGTCTAATCCATCGAGGCTCCACCTCGCAACTTACAGGACTTAAAAGATCTGATGCTAACATCTTCGTGCCAGATACCACAGCACACCTTCAGAGGTCTTATGGAGTCCATGGCTCGATGGGTCAGGGCTGTTTTGGCAGCAAAAGGGGGACTGTTATCATACTCACTACCTCTGGTATAGGAATTAAATATATTAAATATTTACAGTCGTCTAGGGGTTTTATGTTTGTAGTTATCTGTCATAACACCAGAACAACTTTCCCTGTGTGATGCAAAATAACGTGGGAGTCAGTCCTAACCAAAATGCATGGATGCAAAAGTGTGTGTATGTCAGCTACCAACTGCAAAGACAGAGGCCTATCACCAGTATTTTGACCAACCCTACTCTGGCCCGGCAACGTGCAGTGGAGATGTACCCAAGCATGGATAGAGTTTGCGTTTAAGTTTTCTTTTTCTTTTTGTTTAAAAACCTGGTGGTGATGATAGTCCCAAAATGAAAATAAATCATTGTTCAAAACAAAGATTACAACTATATATCACATAGAAAATTACACATTTTTTACTGTACCAACATGAAAAAATACTATAGTATATCATAGTCGTTTTAATATAATATACTATAGTATTTTTTTATGTGGGTATTTTTGGTGAGATTAAGAGACTTCTTTAAGAAACGCCCTAAACTTTTCACCTTTGGTGTAAATATTTTCAGATCGTTGCCATTGCTTTAAAAAACAGTTTATTCCAGCAAAACAGGTTTAAAAATAGTTTGAAGAGTGTATTTTTCATTTAATGAAATAGTGGTGTATGTACACTATAACAGAGAGCATCAAAAGGACATTTATAAACTAACCTGAAATTTCCTCTTTCTCAGAAAAGTAGAAGCCTGTGCAGGTAAATTTATATTCACTGCATTCTCCTAAAAACCAGCATACGGCTGCAGTGCAGAAAGTGAAGGTAAATTCCAGTTGTATGTCTTTTGAACTGTCACTGCCAGCCACTACTGGTACCAGAGCGATATATAATTCATATTTCTGCCAGGCTTATGGGTTTAATGTATTCTGAATCTGACCGCCCGGAATCTTCCACAGAGCAGAAGCGGGGCATGTGACATTGGGGTGAAACGTTCATGACAGCGCTGTGCCAAATTGTTATTGCAAACAAAGATTGCTGCTTAAATGTTGCATAATTCATGTCCACCGGGTCCGGTGTCTTAATTAATTCTGCCTTTAAGCATCACTTCTTTAAAGCCAGAGAGTTTGAATGTCATCACGATGAGATGAATGTGCTGAAGTGGAATGATGTCGCTTCTTTGAAAGTCTCTGTGGTTGTTTGTGACTTCCTTGGAAAATTCTCTATATGCAGAAGACACAACTTGTCATTGTCAATGAGTGTCATATTAATTATTTATGTTTTTTTACTTATTTATTTGCTTTTAAAAACACATTGTTTCCCCCCTGTAACCTGATGTTTCTCTTGGGAAATTCCCAATGTATTCTGTTGTTGATTCTAGTAAATACTTTACCTTTGGTTAGTGATATTTACATCTCTGCACACTTAAACCTAACCCAGTGTTCATTTCTTAAACAAATCTTATTGACCTCAAACTTTTGTGCACATTGGAATTTTAAGCTAATAACTTCACCTTCACTATTGCATTTTTTTCTGTACTATAAAAGAGCAGTGTGTGTGTGTGTGTGTGTGTGTGTGTGTGTGTGTGTGTGTGTGTGTGCATGTTTTTGTGAAATATCAGGACACAAATGTGTATAATGACACGGGTATGACATAGGTATTACAAAAGAGGGTGAAATATGAGGACGTTCCCCATGTCCTCACTTTTCAAAATGCTTATAAATCACACAGGATGAGTTTTTTTTCACAGAAAGTAAACTGCACAGTCTCCTGTGATGGGTAGGTTTAGGGGCAGGGGCAGTGTAGGGGGATAGAAAATACGGTTTGTACAGTATAAAAACCATTACGCCTATGGAATGTCCTCACATTTCACAAAAACAAACATGTGTGTGTGTGTGTGTGTGGACTGGTAATCCCTACGGTATGGGGACAAAATGTCCCCACAAAGATGGCAATATCCAAATTTTTGTCCTTGTGGGGACATTTTTTTGGTCCCCATGAGGAAAACATCTTATAAATCACACTAAGTGATGTTTTTTGAAAAAGTAAAAATGCAGCATGTCTCCTGTGATGGGTAGGTTTAGGGGCAGGGGCAGTGTAGGGGGATAGAAAATACGGTTTGTACAGTATAAAATGCATTACGCCTATGGAATGTCCCCATAAAACATGGAAACACAACATGTGTGTGTGTGTGTGTGTGTGTGTGTGTGTGTGTGTGTGTGTGTGTGTGTGTTTGTGTGTGTGTGGGGGTATTTGTGTCTGTGCATATGTGTGTGTTTGTGTCTCTGTGTGTTTCTGTGTGAGAGTGTGTGTTTGTATCTGTATGTATGTGTCTGTGTGTGTTTGTGTCTCTGGGTGTGTCTGTGTGAGTGTGAGTGTGTGTGTGTGTCTGTGTGTGTCCCTGTGTGTTTGTGTCTGTGCGTATGTATGTGTGTTTGTGTCTGTATGTGTGTCTTTGTATGTTTGTGTCTGGGTGTGTCTGTACGTGTGTGTTTGTGCATGTGTGTCTCTCTTCTCTGTGTGTGTGTGTGTTTGTGTCTGTGAGTATTTGTGTCTGTGCATATGTGTGTGTTTGTGTCTCTGTGTGTTTCTGTGTGAGAGTGTGTGTTTGTATCTGTATGTATGTGTCTGAGTGTGTTTGTGTCTCTGGGTGTGTCTGTGTGAGTGTGAGTGTGTGTCTGTGTGTGTGTGTGTTTGTGTGTGTCCCTGTGTGTTTGTGTCTGTGCGTATGTATGTGTGTTTCTGTCTGTATGTGTGTCTTTGTATGTTTGTGTCTGGGTGTGTCTGTACGTGTGTGTTTGTGCATGTGTGTCTCTCTGTGTGTGTGTGTGTGTGTGTGTGTGTGTGTGTGTGTGTGTGTGTGTGTGTGTGTGTGTGTGTCACCAGGGGTTATATTGGGCCAGATCCTCTCCCTCAGATGTGTTTCTGTATTTGTGGCCCACTCTCCGTTCCAGTGAAATCGCAAAATAAAATTCAACCAAAATCCTCCCACGTTTGTAATATACAGCTACTGATGTGCATATGATTAAATATGATTTCAGCATAGCAGGTTGAAGTTTTTTTGGGACGGTACAGGTCATGCCATCTCTTATTCTGGGTGCTAATATAAATTTTAGATGATGAAAAACTTAAACTAATGAAAATGTGAGAACTGAAATAAGTTGAAACAGTAAATTTAACTGAAAAAAAAAAAACTAAAACGGAACACAATTACAAAATCACACACTAATAAAAGCTATAATTGCAGGAAAACAGCATATATTAATATGCATCTGAAAAGTTTTCATTTTCATTTCATTTTTTCCACATTTTTTATGTTGCAGCCTTCCAAAACTGATGAAATATATTATTTTCCTCAATATTCTACAAACAATACCCCATAGTGACAACATGAAAGAAGTTTGAAATCTTTGCAAATTTATAAAAAAAATAAAAATAAATCACACGTACATAAGTATTCCTGACACTCTTTGCCATGACACTCAAAATTGAGCTCAGGTGAATCCTGTTTCCACAGATCATCCTTGATTGGAGTCCACCTGTGGTAAATTCAGTTGAATGGACATGGTTTGGAAAGGCACACACTTGTCTATATAAGGTCCCACAGTTAACAGTGCATGCCAGAGCACAAACCAACCCATGAAGTCAAGGAATTGTCTGTAGACCTCAGAGACAGGATTGTATCAAGGCACAGATCTGGGGAAGAGTACATTTTCTGCAGAATTGAAGGTCCCAATAAGCACAGTGGCCTCCATCATCCATAAATGGAAGAAGTTTGGAACCACCAAGACTTTTCCTAGAGCTGGCCGCCCGGCCAAACTGTGCGATCGGGAGAGAAGTTAGTGAGGTGACCAATAACCTGATGGTCACCCTGTCAGAGCTCCATCGTTTCTCTGTGGAGAGAGGAGAACCTTCCAGAAAAACAACCATCTCTGCCGCACTCCACCAATCAGGCCAGTATTGTAGAGTGGTCAGACAGATGCCACTCCTCAGTAAAAGGCACATGACAGCCCGACTCTCAGACCACGAATGGCAAGCGTCATGTCTGGAGGAAACCAGGCACTGCCAATACCATCCCTACAGGGAAGCATGGTTGTGGCAGCATCATGCTGTGGGGATGTTTTTCAGCGGCAGGAACTGGGAGACTGGTCTGGATCGAGGGAAAGATGAATGCAGCAATGTACAGAGACATCCTTGATGATAACCTGCTCCAGAGCACTCTGGACATCAGACTGGGGCAAAATTCATCTTCCAACAGGACAATGACACTAAGCACACAGCCAAGATAACAAAGGAGTGGCTAGGGGACAACTCTGTGAATGTTCTTGAGTGGCCCAGCCAGAGCCCAGACTTGAACCCAATTGAACATCTCTGGAGAGATCTGAAAATGGCTGTGCATCGTCGCTCCCCATCCAATCTGATGGAGCTTGAGAGGTCCTGCAAAGAAGAATAGGAGAAACTGCCCAAAAATGGGTGTGCCAAGCTTGTAGCATCATACTCAAAAAGACTTGAGACTGTAATTGGTGCCAAAGGTGCTTCAACAAAGTATTGAGCAAAGGCTGTGAATACTTTTGCACATGTACACTTTAAGGGTGGGTTAAAAAACTTTATCACTAAAGAAACTTTATCAGCAATATGGTAGAAAACTTTACATTTCTTGTCTATAACCACCCACTGCTACTTATACCAACGATGGAAACAAGCACAGTTACAATAGATAAGAGATACACTCACCTAAAGGATTATTAGGAACACCATACTAATACTGTGTTTGACCCCCTTTCGCCTTCAGAACTGCCTTAATTCTACGTGGCATTGATTCAACAAGGTGCTGAAAGCATTCTTTAGAAATGTTGGCCCATATTGATAGGATAGCATCTTGCAGTTGATTGAGATTTGTGGGATGTGCATCCAGGGCACGAAGCTCCCGTTCCACCACATCCCAAATATGCTCTATTGGGTTGAGATCTGGTTACAGTGGGGGCCATTTTAGTACAGTGAACTCATTGTCATGTTCAAGAAACCAATTTGAAATGATTCGAGCTTTGTGACATGGTGCAATATCCTGCTGGAAGTAGCCATCAGAGGATGGGTACATGGTGGTCATAAAGGGATGGGATGAGAACGATGCCCAATTGGCACTAAGGGGCATAAAGTGTGCCAAGAAAACATCCCCCACACCATTACACCACCAGCCTGCACAGTGGTAACTAGGCATGATGGATCCATGTTCTCATTCTGTTAATGCCAAATTCTGACTCTACCATCTGAATGTCTCAACAGAAATCGAGACTCATCAGACCAGGCAACATTTTTCCAGTCTTCAACTGTCTAATTTTGGTGAGCTTGTCCAAATTGTAGCCTCTTTTTCCTATTTGTAGTGGAGATGAGTGGTACCCGGTGGGGTTTTCTGCTGTTGTAGCCCATATGCCTCAAGGTTGTGCGTGTTGTGGCTTCACAAATCTTTGCTGCATACCTCGGTTGTAACGAGTGGTTATTTCAGTCAAAGTTGCTCTTCTATCAGCTTGAATCAGTCGGCCCAATCTCCTCTGACCTCTAGCATCAACAAGGCATTTTCACCCACATGACTGCCGCATACTGGATGTTTTCACACCATTCTTTGTAAACCCTAGAAATGGTTGTGCGTGAAAATCCCAGTAACTGAGCAGATTGTGAAATACTCAGACCGGCCCGTCTTGCACCAACAACCATGCCACGCTCAAAATTTCTTAAATCATCTTTCTTTCCCATTCTGACATTCAGTTTGGAGTTCAGGAGATTGTCTTGACCAGGACCACACCCCTAAATGCATTGAAGCAACTGCCACGGGCTTGGTTGATTAGATAATTGCATTAATGAGAAATTGAAAAGGTGTTCCTAATAATCCTTTAGGTGAGTGTATGTGGGAGAGCGTTGCCATATGTGACTATATTGTATTGCAATAGGTAGCACTTCAAAGTCAATACCAAATCAAAACTAGTTAGCACATCATTTGTAATTGAAAGAATTTATTGACAAAATCTGGTTATGGTTACACTTAAAATAGTTACAAAATATAGATGAGATGATAAAAACTTTTAACCATTAATCATACCCAGCAGGAATGTTACCTGAGGGATAGGGGATTGAGAGAGATCGAGAGAGAGAGAGAGAGAGAGAGAGAGAGAGAGAGAGAGAGAGAGAGAGAGAGAGAGAGAGAGAGAGAGAGAGAGACAGAGAGAAAGAGAGAGAGAGAGAGAGATTTTAGAAAAAAGAAGAGAGAAAGAGCCAGAGCGCCAGAGAGCAAGCCCCAAGAAGAGAGAACCATTGAATAAAAGAGACAGAGCAACAGTTACAATCTTCTTTTATCCTTTTCTTGACCATGTGACTGAAATCCTAATGTGAGACATTCAAACTGACCAATCAGATCAAACCTCCCCCACTGTATACAGGTGTGAAACACATTCGGCCTACAGGCCTCCAGAATCTCTTAAAAAAAAAAGATTTGCCCATCGAATCTCTTCGATGGGCGTGCCACACTTGAGACTTGTAAGTAAACGCCCACGGCTGGGATTGGATAAGATTTGCATATTTAATGAGCTTCAGCTCCCCTGTCACTCAGTTCAGTTCACATTAGGGAGGGATCGTTTTGAAAGCGGCAACCGGAATGATTCTCTCGATCACAGGGCTCGTAAACTTCTTTATCAAACAAACACAATGATTTATTTCTCATGCACCCGAGATTATTTGGAATGTTATTTCTGTATTACATGGCCCGCCCGATCGGTCGATATAAGCACGAACCGCACGCACACACACACCCACACACACTCATGCGCGTGCCGAGATCAAGAAAGGAATATTATTTCACTATTTGAGATTCATCGGCCTGCCGATGGGTTTATGTTTTTGGTAGCCCGTCTGGAAAACACATAGCCCCGGCACTACTACTGCATATAAAAATGACGTTTTACTCACATAACTTTGTTGCACCATTCCTGTCGAATCCAATATAGAAGGCACAACACTGTGTCTGCAAATCCAGCACCTGAGACTTGTTTACAAACGATTCCGCTGTGAAATGAAGCGAACACACGTACATGTCTTCCCCACGTGAGCTGGAACTTCATTAAAAATAAATAAAGTATCACACATTCCTAATATTAGTATCCGAATGTTTATCTATGTTTATTGCTGCTGGCTAGCGTTATCCGATGAGTTGGTGGGCGGGGCTACTGAATTACACGTGCTTATTATTTTGTAGAGGTGGTGTTTTGCCACACGATGATGTCAGTTTGAAGCACTCTATCGTTTTCTGGGCCTAGTGTCTATAAAAGCTTATTTGACTAACAAGGAAGTTTTCAGCTCTGATACTTATACTGATAGTTTTCAGGATATTCTTATATTACCATGACCTTTCCTATATCAAAAGCTAAAGGGAAAGTTGATTTCTCAATTCATCACCCCTTTAAGGAATTCCAAATGGCTCTTCTGATAAGAGATGGGGGTTGAAAACAGTAAAGCAAATGTCTTTGTTCAATTTCAAATAACAAATATCTTTTATTATTTTCAATCCTACAAATCTGTGAACAAAATGTGGAAAGCCCTGTGAATACATTCCAGATGCACTGTAACACTGGTGTCGTGTTCAGTATGCATGAGTTGTTGATGAAGCTCTTTTATACCTGTAACATCCGCTTTGCATGAAGAGCGGAAAACTCATGTTTACATTAAACTATTCTAATATTGACTTGGTTGGGACACTTTTACTTTAGGACTCTCTTTCACACATTCTGTGTATTATCAGGCGTCACATCTGACAGGGAAGGTGTTTCTGTTTTATTAGACTGATAATTCAGGTCCTGCTTATGTGTGGTGTACTGTAAATGACATTGGCAAACACAATTTAAAATGCAAATGTTTAAGAACATCCTTTTAACAAAACATTAATACCCCAGCTTACACTTTATGAAAGAAAAACTTCACAACTGTAAACTTTGGCTTGTGAGTTTGTGCTCACATGAATTTACATCCTTTAGTCAGTACTGTATACTGTATATAGAATTGCATAGAATTTGTTAATATATGTTTACAATTTTTTCCAATTGTCATTTTAATTCTTTAAGTTTTAGAGCCCTATCATACACAATGTTCAATGCAACGTTCAACGCCTGGTGTGATGCAAGTGTTTTTTGCTAGTTTCAGCCCAAGGCAATTCTAATTTTTACATCCAGTGCCACGTTGTTTAAATATCAAATGCACTGGCATCTATCTGTTCGCCCATGGAACTAAAAATGTGCCATTGACCAACAAAAACCTGGTCTAAAGTCGATAGTGCAGTATTTTTTTGTGTTATTTAAAGGCTGTGTTAGTACAATGAGCCTATATAGGCGGACCACAACTAGCGTGACTCTGCTTATCACAAACACACAGGGGACACGCAGCAGCACACACACATTTAAATATTAAAAATAAAATGATTCCTCTCTGGAGTAGCTTTCTGTCTTTCCGCTGGCAAATTCGGCCATGTTTCTAATTCCAGGTCTACATGGAAGAAAATTCTCATATTTTCAGTGCAGTCTCAGACTTTTGAATTCCCACCCCTCTAGTCATATTTCACCCTCAGACACAACATTATATAGTCAAAGAGTGAAAGCCAACATCAAATTTACCCTTCATCGCTCACAGTGAAAAGAAAGAGCCATGTAACCCGATATAGTGCTGTACAGAAGCCTGAAGCCAGGCTTTCTTCTCGTGCCTCCGCAGTGTGAAATCCTCCTGCGTTACATATGTAGGTTCTCAGTCTCCTGAGAAACATCCATCACTGTATGGCGAATAACTCTCTCGCTGAAGATCGAACACTTCATTTTCCTAGGGAAATGTGAACTTACTTGACCGTGTTTACTAATTATATTGACTTTTGTTTTGAGCTTGGCTATATATATATATATATATGTGTGTGTGTGTGTGTGTGTGTGTGTGGACTAACAGGAGATTAATAGCGGTTTGATTAAAACATTTTCATGGTGATGGTTTCTGAATAAAATACTTCTCCTTATGCAAACAACTCAACTTTACAAAACACCTCTTCACT
This sequence comes from Gobiocypris rarus, assembly GCA_023029165.1. Taxonomy (NCBI): domain Eukaryota; kingdom Metazoa; phylum Chordata; class Actinopteri; order Cypriniformes; family Gobionidae; genus Gobiocypris; species Gobiocypris rarus. The sequence goes on from CM040932.1 coordinate 53,050,105, forward strand.
TCTCATAATGAAGTGTCAAGCCTATTGAATAATTGATAAATTGTTGAGAACTAGTTAAAAAGGACATATTATGACCGCGTGAGTGCCGCTCCTCCCTCAATTTCCACCTCGGGGAGGTTCCCAGGGATACCCGGACGACCAGACACAACAAGGACACTGGAGTGGGGTTTTAAAACACAAATCTTTATTATTAATTTACTTAAAATGGGTAATAGGGAAGTGGAGGGCTAAAATCCAGGGGACACTGGATGGGTGAGACGCCGCCTCGGAGCTTGCTGTCCCTGTCACAGGAAACTCAGATAAGTCGTCTCGTTCCTTAACTCAATGTCTGGCTCCAATGTCCTTCCGTTTGCTTACTCGTCTCTCTTTCTCTTTTCCAGTTTGGACCTTCAAGGCGTTCACAACACAGCTCGCTCCTTCTCCTGAGCACAGGAATATATATGGTAAGTACTGGGATCGGGGTGACAGGGGTACCTCTTTTCTCGGGCATGGTCCGGCTTCCTTTAGGGATGGGTCAATGGTCCGGTCAGTATCTGGGCAAGCACCCCAGGGCATCCGCTGGAGCTGGGTCAACACTGGGGCTTTCTTTTGGTATGCAGGTAAGTATAACCGCTCAATGGATTTTACTCACAGACTTCGTGAGACACGGTTCGTCCGTTTCTCTCCTTCTCAGGCTCCGTGATAACAGTGGCTCGGGGTGGCTTGACCACGGTGGCGGTGCTGGATCGGCGCTTCTCGGCGACTCCACACAGGTAAGTGTATACGCCCGAGGCGCGTTTGCTCAGAGCGTGCGTGAGCGTTTTCCTCTTCTCCACTCAGGCACTGCACACACACACGCAATTTCCTCCAACACAGCCACGTATCAATACAGTTACTCAAGGGGGTTCTTACTTGACTCCAGTCGTACTATCGTCGTCGAAGCAGATATTAGGTTGATGTTCGCAGCATGAATTTAGGGCTAGTTGCTCCGCCAGCCGGGATCTTTTCCTCCACAGAGAGTGGGTAGGTCTGGAAAGTGGTCTTTGTGACAACACGCGCACAACACAGCACAGCACAACACGGCAGTTTCCAAGTGTACACTCTCACAGTCAAGGCACTGACTCACCCACGGCACTCCACACACAATCCAGGTGCAGTTTAAGGTCCAGAGACCACTTTTCCCACGTTGTTTCCCTCGGGGGACCACTGAAGCGCTGTATATAGCGAAGGACCAGCAAGAGGGACGTCGCTGCTGCACCACCCCGGCGTCTTTCACTGTCTACTGTCTCTGGCTCTCCCACGCTCACTCTCCGCGATGGGGCCACTCGTGTTCCTAGATCCAACTTCAACAAAGCTCACAGATGATACACTTTCGACATTTGCTACTGCATAAGTTTCTCAGGGTACTCACACATTGATCAACCCGTGTCTCGTCCGTTCTCTCTTCCAGTGCTCGGCTCGCGTCCTGGCCGCTGTGCTCTCTCTCCAAAGGGACTCGTTTATCAACGCTTCTGGTAAGCTGCCCTGCATGCAACTTCACAGAATCGGATACACACTTGGCACTTGAATCACAATGCAACACACGGTCTGTATTATACTCAGCCCCGTCTCTTTCTTTCTCTTTGCAGTTCTCTGGATCCTTGTTCGCTCAGTCCACAATATTCACCACATATGGTCCTTCGTGTTTGCCCAGATGCCCAGATCCTCTCGCCGCGACGGCTGGAAGCGGTTACCACCACGCTTGGCTTGAGCCCGAACCGGAACTAACAGCTGTGTATCCACAGCGCTGCAATGACTGACACTCACTGAATTTTTGGAAGCCTATTTATACTCCTCCTGCTTCCTCTTCCTCCAATCCAGCGGTCGCGCTGTTCATTTGGCGCAGCTGCCGCCGATCAAGCCCGATTTTGGCGCCGGGAGAAACCGGAAGTGGGGGTGTTTGATCGGCGGAACCAATCTCTGCCACTATGGTTCCGCCCAGAAAGAGTCACCGGTGACATTCGTCTCTCTTTAGTGTGTAATGTTGGAGTTTAATCATGAAAGCATTCCTCCAGCGGAAGTTATTTTATCAGTGTCAGTAGTCCATCGTAGTCTTGAGTTTCTTCCAGGAACAAACCGTCACGATATTCCTCCTTTAAATAATGTGGCGTGGTGGCATGGCAAAAATAATATCACATTATTTTGGCAGTTAAAGTTTTGGGTGTTTTGGGTGGGTTTTGGTGAGATTTTTGGGCTGGACATCTTCCACCCAATCTGGCAACACTGATCATGTACATTTACATTCATACCTCTGAACTTTTGCACCATTACAATACTTATAGGCAACTAGTCATCATATCTTCTGCTCCATGAAACACATGTTAAAGGGCACCTATTATGCCCCTTTTACAAGATGTAATATACAGGTCCTTCTAAAAAAATCAGAGAAAGAAATGCCAAAATGTCTGAAGTCCAGTGTCAAGTACCCACAGTCAGTGATGGTCTGGGGTGCCATGTCAGCTGCTGGTGTTGGTCCACTGTGTTTTATCAAGGGTGCAGGGTCAATGCAGCTAGCTATCAGGAGATTTTGGAGATTTTCATGCTTCCATCTGCTGAAAAGCTTTATGGAGATGAAGATTTCGTTTTTCAGCACGACCTGGCACCTGCTCACAGTGCCAAAACCACTGGTAAATGGTTTACTGACCATGGTATTACTGTGGTCAATTGGCCTGCCAACTCGTGACCTGAACCCCATAGAGAATCTGTGGGATATTGTGAAGAGAAAGTTGAGAGACGCAAGACCCAACACTCTGGATGAGCTTACGGCCGCTATCGAAGCATCCTGGGCCTCCATAACACCTCAGCAGTGCCACAGGCTGATTGCCTCCATGCCACGCGCATTGAAGCAGTCATTTCTGCAAAGGATTCCCCACCAAGTATTGAGTGCATAACTGAACATAATTATTTGAAGGTTGACTTTTTTGTATTAAAAACACTTTTCTTTTATTGGTCAGATGAAATATGCTATTTTTTTTTTTACATTTTTGGGTTTTCATGAGCTGTATGCCAAAATCATCAGTATTAAAACAATAAAAGACCTGAAATATTTCAGTTGGTGTGCAATCATTACATTATGGAAAATAATGAACTTTTATCACAATATGCTAATTTTTTAGAAGGACCTGTAAATATCAGGTTTAGAGTGTGCCTGTGAAGTTTCAGATTAAAATTCCTAAAAGATAATTTAATATACCATTTTGAAAATGGAAATTTTGGGGAAGAAGAAAAATGAGCTGTTCTGAGCTTGGCTCCTTTAATACAAATGAGCTGCTGCTCCCACCCGAGAGGGCGGAGCCTACACATCTTCACAGCTCGTTCACAGCAGTGAACACCGAAAGAAAACTGAAACATGATATCTGATTATTTTAATGATCATCTCTATTGCAGACACATTCATGTGACATTGCAGTTCTTCATCATCATGAAATATTATCTGCATGCATTTTAAAGCCTTATCGCTCTTAACTTAAACACACACACATGCTACTGTCGCATGCGCACAGAGCTGGATGTCAGCATCTGTGAGTAGTCTATTAAACTAGACTAGTTCCCTTGCATGTGTTATTGCGATTTAACTGTCAAATGCTCACAAGGTTAAGTCAGAAACTCACAAAGTTCACATGAAAACAGTTGTCTGTGCACGCAGCAATTAAGAAATCTTGTGTGTATATCAGATCTGTCAGTCTAACTTTACTAAAGTGAAAGCAGTGTATTTCAGTACCTGCTGCTCTATCTGCTGTTAATATTAATCAAACAACAGAAGATAAACAGAAATTCACTCACTGCTCTTGACTGACTGAACTTCAGTAGCTTTAATAAGAATACATGTCTTACTTGAATGCTGCTGTTAATGCTCTGGCTAGGAGATAAACATGGCGGACTGTGAACAGCTCAGCTACAGCTCTCTGAGGAGGGTCTGTGCTAGTATGTCGTGTCGATCAACACGCTTCCTGCATGACTGTTGCCACAGCGCTACTTCCAGCACCCTCCGTAACAAACAAAGAGCTGCTCTGAGGTCCTGAAGCTTTGAGTTCTGTCCATATACAGTCGCAGAACGTGGACAGGACAGAGCAAAGCCAGGGCTGGGCCTGCCTCCTCCTCAGGGGATAGTGCTTGCAGGTGTTTACTACCTGGTCCCTGAAGGGAGTGCCAGGAATCTTGGGCACATAGCCAGGCCTGGGTCTCAGCACCACACCATGTGGGTGTCACCCAACCCGAACTCTAGGCACGATTTGTCAACCAAAAATGCCTCCAGGTCCCCTAACTTCTTGATAGAGGGCAGTACAGTCAGCAGCAAAGTCTTTATAGACAAATTTTTAGCTCTGATGACAACAAAGGCTGAAATGGAGCATTCTGAAGTGCAACTCCAACCCATGCTGCAGAAGGAAAGCCTGACCCAATCGAACATCTTTGTGGGTCTTATCAGTGAGAAGAACACAACTCAATGAACAGATTTCACTTCAAGGTGTAAGCGTCTCGTAGACTTCGGTGTCTCGGACCGAAGTTATGGTGTTAAGTACCTCTTGGTGTAAGTCACCTAGAACCTCCATGTCCCATCCAGTGACCAGACACAGAGTTTCCAGAGGTCTGAAACACAGGTCCATCGTGCAGATAGTTCAGTGTCTTGGCCTGATAGAAACGGCCCACTCCACAGCAGGAACCTGCGTGTAACCCTTAGCTGCCTCATAGCGAGGCTGATGAGGGAGGAATAACTATTGGGTGGGTTTCTGGCAGGAAAAGGTGCCGTCCACAACGTAGTGAGCTCTTCATGCACCTCTGGGAAGAAAGGGACCAGGGCGGGGTGCTGAGATCCAGCACAGGCCACTGCGAGAAACCAATCATCCAGCCTTGAGAGTTTGGGACACGGTGGACGATTCCACACGAGCCCAACACTCTCTGCGGCCCGGGCAAGCATAGTCATCCTCTCCGGATCTGAATCGGGCACAGCTACCGTTCCCGAAGGAGGAAACAGCGCCGAATCGTCATCCCCAGCTTCTCAAAATCTGATGAGAAGCTGAAGTGCAGAGTGATGTCATCAAAATCATTAATCCATATTGGCGGAAGTGAGAGACAATTTCTTTAAATGCAACTTTCCCCCCATTGTTTTGGAACCTTTCAAGTCACCTTTATTTATATAGCACTTTTTATAATGCAGATTGTTTCAAAGCAATCTAACAGTGGTAACAGAAAATAAAAATAAAAAACTTTTAGTGCTTCCATCATAGGATCATTTTTAATGGATTTACTATTTTAATTCAATATTTTTGTTTAAATTCATTGTTAACTTTAATTTTATGAATTAAGGCATGCTTTGTCTCTAGAAAAAAAAATACACAAAAAAAAGTATGCAATAGAATACCATTGAAACTTTCTTTGTAAGGGTGTTATACATTATGAATTACTGTAAGTAACTGTGGTGACCTTTGTAGCTTTCATTTAAAGTCAACAATGTGTCGCAAAACAAGAACAACAGAACAGCCATTTACACTTTAAGAAAGAAAACTATGATAGAAAACTTTGGCATGAATGTACACAGGAATTTACATCCCTTCATCTTATAGTGGCGTCCACAAGTCTGAGACTTCTAGATGTATCTATACACTGCTCTAAAAAATTAAAGGAACACTTTTTAATCAGAGAATAGCATAAAGTCAGTTAAACTCCTGGGATATTGATCTGGTATGGTAACTAGCAGAGGGGGTTGTTAATCAGTTTCAGCTGCTTTGGTGTTAATAAAATTAACAACAGGTGCACTAGATGGGCAACAATGAGACGACCCCCAAAACAGGAATGGTTTTACAGGTGGAGGCCACTGACATGTTTTTTCCCAACTCATCCTTTCTGACGGTTTTTCACCAGTTTTGCATTTGGCTAGGGTCAGTGTCACTACTGGTAGCATGAGGGGATAACTGAACCCTACAGAGGTTGCACAGGCAGGCAAACTCCTCCAGGATGGCACATCAATACGTGCCATTGTTAGAAGGTTTGCTTTTTCTCCCAGTACAGTCTCAAGAGCATGGAGGAGATTCCAGGAGAAAGACAGTTAATCTAGGAGAGCTGGACAGGGCCGTAGATGGTGGTGGGTCAATGATGGTCTGGGGAGGCATTTCCATGGAGGGGAGCACAGACTTCTAAAGGTTAGACACTGGCACCCTGACTGCTATTAGGTATCGGGATGAAATCCTTAGACCCATTGTCAGACCCTTTGCTGGTGCAGTGGGTCCTGGGTTTCTCCTGGTGCATGACAATGCCTGGCCTCATGTGGCCAGAGTATGCAGGCAGTTCCTGGAGGATGAAGGAATCGATAACATTGAATGCCCCAAACGCTCACCTGACCTAAACTCCAATAGAACACCTCTGGGACATTGTGTTCCTGTCCCTCCAACGTCACCAGGTTGCACCTCAGACTGTCCAGGAGCTCAGTAATGCCATGGTCCAGATCTGGGACGAAATACTTCAGGACACCATCCGTTGTCTCATTAGGAGTGTGCCCAGACATTGTAAGGCATGCATACAAGCATGTGGGGGCCATACAAAATACTGAGTACCATTTTGAGTTGCTGCAATGACATTTCAGCAAAATGGACTAGCCTGCTGCATAATTTTTTCACTTTAATTTTCAGGGTGTCTTTGAATTCAGTCTTCTGTAGGTTGATCATTTTCATTTCCATCAAACGATGTGGCATCCTTTTGTTCATAACACATTACCCAGTCCATATTAGAATAGATATCCAGCATGATATTTTCCCTCATTGAGATCTAATGTGTTTTTTTTATAGTGTTCCTTTAATCTTTTTTAAGCAGTGTATTTATAAACTATTATAGTAGCTTACTGATATTTTGGGTAAAACAAAGGTATAACAACTTCCTGTTGTCACAAGCCAGCCAAGCCAATTGAGATGAATGAACGCTAAGGGAAAGCTGCTCTCTCCATGTGTCTCATCACAGATGTGCATTTTTTTGGAGGATTGGTGTGTGTAACTATAAAAGAAAACAAAATGGTTGCATTAAGCATGATTAAAGTCTTCCATATTAAATGCTGAAATAACAGAGCATAACTGGAAGGCCAGCATTAACCACAAAATACTTACATTTGTGTAACATTTTTTGAGTTGTCTGTGTGCGTGATGAATTTCCCCACTGAGTTTGTGAACTTTTACCTTTAATATTTTTTGTAATCCTTTTTGGCCTCTGCGGTGATTAATTCTCTCCCAGGTTACGGCCAGACTTCCCATCTAGATGCAAGGGAGGTGAATTGAGGCTAAAATACCAATGTGATCAATCAGGCCTCGGTGCAAAGCAAACACACTGGCGGGTTTAAGTGATGGGGTCGGCACAGAGAAGATGTTAATAAAGACGGAGAAAGTGAGATCGAGAGAGTGGCTGGATGTGAGAGATTTTCTGTCAAGAGCAGCGAGGGTAAGATTTATCCCTCTTCAGACTTAATAAGCTGGTGTTTCTGCTGAACATGCGGGTATGTGTTGCTTTAATTGCCATAATTGCATGCATAATTTAAAAAAGTAAATCTTTGTTCCTTGTGAAACTGGTCTAGGGAAGGTAATGTTATTTGCAAGTTTGTCTTTTGTTTTAAGGCTTGACACTGCATGCAAAACCATTTTTTCCCCTCTCCATTTTGCTTCCACGACTGCCTTTCCTTCAGAATGGTAAAAACAAAACATCCAAAATACACATTTAAGTTACATTTACTTTATTTATTTGCATTTGTTTTCTCAGAATCTTCACTTCAGTAGTCCTTACACACACCAAACTTGACAATTTTATTCCTAAATATATATAATTCACCTGATTTATGTAACGTGATTTTTTTTTGAGTCTGTTTACAGTATTTTCTGACAAATGCCTTGATTAAAAAGTAAAAACTCTTTTTACTAAAATGATGTCCACAAAACAAAATAAGAATTTTGAACTTGCTTTAATCCAATGTTCAGACTTTGTAATATGCAAATACATGCATTTTAATTAGATACTTCCTCATTTGCATATTTAAACAACATTTCATTATGTCTTAGGCCCCGTCCACATGGAGACGCGTTTAACTGTATACGCATACATTTTGTACCGTATCAGGGTTTCGTCCACACGGATCCGGTGTTTTGGAGTATGAAAACTATATATTTTTAAACCAGGTCCCAGAGTAGATAAATCTGAAAACGACACCCTTGCATTTCCGTTTGTACAGCCAATCTGTATATTTTGTGAAATGCTGATGTCATCACACCAGGTCCCAAACGCGAAAGACTAGATCGGGATACAACTATGGGCACTGGGCATGCGCACATCAATATTGTGTCATTTGTGTCATCTGTACTTGCATCATTGTAAGGGTAGTTTTAGGGTTGGGGGTAAGTGTAGGTGTTAATAAAACACATCTGGTAAGTTGCAAATGTATTTATTGTCCTACCACCTCCTACCATTGCGCTATGCCTCTACCCCTTCTAGCCACAACTCTTCTTCCCCATTTTAGTATATTTCTGTGGCAGAATTACAGCGCCACACACTGGTCTGGCATGTATACTAAATCGTTTTGAGTCGTTTTCAGTGCTCTTGTGTGTATGTGGATATTTCTTAAAACGAGGGGGAAAAAAAGATCGGATTGGGAAAGCTCTGGCTTCGTGTGGACGGGACCTTAATTTACTTTGATTAAAGGATTAGTTCACTTCAAAATAAAAATTACCCCATGATTTACTTACCCTCAAGCCATCCTAGGTGTATATGACTTTCTTCCTTCTGATGAACACAATCAGAGTTATCCTGGCTCTTTCAAGCTTTATAATAGCAGGGAATGGGGCACACAAGTTTGAAGCCCAAAAAAGTGCATCCATCTATCATAAACATACTGCACACGGCTCTGGGGGTTAATAAAGGAAGCGAAGTGAAGCAAAGCAATGCTTTTTTGTAAGTCATGGGGTAACTAATCCTCATAGGGAAAAATACTACAGTAGACAAACTTTAATGTTATGGTTTTGAAATAGATTGCTTTGATATTGAATGTGGCTAACAAATAACCGTTTTGAGTATTTGCATGTTTTTTTAGATGTTTTTTATGATGTTGGTATCTGCCTAATTTGTCATTAAATCATGGTGCAAGAAGACTTTACTAACATTATGAGTTCAAAACTAAATTCTAGAATGTGGCTTTTTAAACAGAGACACGTGATTAAAGAGCATGTGTGACCTTTCTGTTCTCAGATAGGGCTTTCTCCTTTCGAAGATGAGCAGTACAGTTTGAGTATGTCTTCACAATTCCCTGATCCAGACTGAATCCCTCTGAAGGTTTGAATAAATCCTGTTTACATAAGCCTGCACTTCCGCTGAGTCAAATGCTCAGACCTCCAGTAATTGGTCACAGAGTTCATCCTGTCTTACTTCACAGTTGCCTCCTGCTAAACTGAGCTTTAATTTGGGAGTATCAGTCAGGTTATATTTATTTAAACCACAAGCTTCCTCACACAAAATAAAGCTACACTGTAAAAAAAAAATAAAAATCTTTTTTTTAAATTAACGTCAGCAAAGCATTCTTCTCTATATCAGTGTCAGTGTTTCTGACCTCTTGAAACGCCTCCATTGAAGTCTTGAGTTTTCTTCCGGCCAACACATCACAATATTCCTCATTTAAATAATTAATACGCAGAATAAAGGGGCGGGCCTGGTTGAGTTAGTTAGTAGTGTGTTGAAACTGGCGGTTATGGTAAGGGGCGGGACATTTCCCAAACACTTGACCAATCAGACACAGTGTGCTTTTCAGAAGGAGGGGCTTCATAGAGACAGGAACTAAAGAGAGCATTACTGACAGACTGGGAAGAGACGAGCTGCAACAATTGAGAATATGAGGAAAATAATCAACATTCAAGCAGAAAAACCTGATGGTAGATCAACAAACTCAGGGTTATAGGATTAGTTTTGAGTTGACAAAACCAAACCAATCAATTCAGGCTTTGTTGGTCCCATGATGCTGATCATCAACTTTCTCTGTCAACTCAGGCTTTGATCCTGAGTTTGTGGAGCGTGTGCACGTGAAAGTGTGACATCAGCAGTAAGCAGCCAATCACATGCCTTTCAATTCAAAGTGTGACTCATTTCTTGCGAGAGAGCCAACATGATTCAAAACTCTTTTGCTGAAGATAAAGACATTGAAGTATATATAAAGAATTTAAAAGCATTTACAAAGAAGAAAATAATTTAAGAGGATGTAAGAGGATAAATAAAGAAAATAGTTGTGAAAGTATTTTATATATATATATATATATATATATATATATATATATATATATATATATATATATATATATATATATAACTTTAATATTGTGAAATATTATTAAAATGTAAAATAACCGATTTCTATTTGAACATATTTTACTATGTAATTTATAATTGTACAATTATTATATTAAGTAATCATCATTAGACAATAATATATATATATATATATATATATATATATATATATATATATATATATATATATATATATATATATATATATATATATATATATATATATATAAAATCATGTTGTGACCTTTAATTTGGAGCAAGAGAAACAGGGGGAGTGGCTTTATTGCATCAGAGATGAGTCACTTTGCTCACAGCTGATTGGTCAAACTTAAATCTCAGATCTCGAATCCAGAACATAACCTGCTCCGGAGCAGGTTAGCCGTGCAGCGTAAGATACCATGGCAACTAACACCGATTAAAGCCGAGCTACTTTCATAGTACCTAAAACCCAGGATTGGCACAAACTAAGCTTAAACATATCTGGCTAGCCAGCTAAACCGGCTTCATGGTATAGGCCCCTGCTCTAGTAGAGCCTAAAAACAACATCAAACCTGTGCATAATATGGCCCTTAAGGTCAAAAGCAGGGGGCAAAAAAACAGCTGCTCAAAAATATGAGTGCTCAAATAGAGGTGGCACAAGCATGCTTTTAAAAAGTTACAGATGATGATCTGCAGGTGTGCTGGTTTAGGCAATAGTCCAAACAAACCAAGCATCCTTCTGCATAAGTGTCTGCCGTCTCACGCTAGACAATTATTTGTACATCAACTTCTGCTGATTCTCAGTAGGGAGTGTTGTGTTTGCGGTAATCAGTAAGTAAGCACTAATTAGTGAATTTGAAACCAAACTGACATGATGCAGCAGGATGAAATGCAAGCTAACCCCCAATGAGTAACCGCATTGTATTTTGTAAAATAGTGACATGAGCGGTCACTTGAGCTCTTGTCCCTAAACAGCTGTATAGCGCCGTCTAACAGCAATAAACCATGACAAAGTACTGCTCCCTCGACTCCTCGAGTCTGACTGAAAAACACATCAGTCCATTCTCTACATTAATGTAAGGCTGAGCTGGAATGACAACATGCTTGTTCCTGCACAGATGTGTGATCTAAAACACGCAGAACAAGTCCGAAGTGTCTATTTGTTTTTGCGGTGAATGTATAGCACTATCATGGCTATCATATTAAAGTGTATTTTTGTGTTGGCAATGACAAGCTTTTTTTTAATGCTTTGTTTGATGACAGTTTTGGGGATAATGCACATTTAAGTTTCTTGATTTTAAAGTTGAACTAAAATGTTTGCCTCTCCATCAGCATCTTTGGTTGAAAAGTGAAATTGCAGGAGTCACGTGATGCTCTCGCTTTAAGTGGCACGCCACGAGCTCCCGCGACCATCGCGTTATTTTCTCACTTTTACATTAAACTGTGTGGCCGTTTTACTTTAATTTTCATCATCCAACTCGTAAACATGTCAGGGTCAGGTACCACGGATTCCCAACAAGAAACTAGAAGGGGCCGCGCAACAGCAAAAGGCCAACCGCCTGCTAGTCAGGGTAACAAAGATGGTGGCTCCTCAACTGAACAGTCCAGTCTGGCACAGGCTGTAACTGAGAATTTAAGCGCCTTCCTGGACGAAAAAATTCCCCCGTTTTGAGTCGACGTTCAGAAGCAGGCGGAGGCGATCAGAAACATCCTGCCCCGACGGCCCGCTGCTGCCTCCACCCAGCCGTCGGTAGCAGCGCCTCCGCCAGCTCGTCGCCGAGGGCGCCCTCCTGCCTCTACCTCCGCCCCTGCGAAGCCCAAGTAACGGCCTCCACCTGGGCAGCAGGCGGCCGGGTGCAGGAGCAGCGCCCAATCCGCTCAGGGCCCCGCTAAGTCCGCTGGCAAGCGCAAGGAGGAGGACCGGGGGGAGAATACACCCGAAACCTCCCTGCCGCTGGCTCTCCGGAGTCCAGCGGTACCCACATTCTCAATAAAAGAGCAGTTTCCTCCCTCCCTGGGCTCCAAGAGGGCCAGGTTGGCAGTGTGCGAGCCCCGGGCCTTGCCACTCCTTTCCTCCCCTCTTTTCGCCAGGGGGCAGCACCGTGGGCACCAAGGACGCCAACAAGCCTTCTCACCCACAGTTTTCCCCACCCTGGAATATTCGGTCAACACTCCGGGCCGCCCACGGGCCTCCCGAGTCGGGGCTGAATATTTCACCTCTCTGCTTCCGGGCAGTGGGCAGCAGAGTGGGCACTGGGGACGCCACCAGGTCTTCCCACCCACCCTCTGTCCAAACCAGGAGTGCTCAGGCAACACCGGGCCGCCTCTGGCCTCCCGAGTCGGGCCGGAGCACTCTGCCTCGCTGCCCCACCCCGGGTACGTCTGTGGTGCCGTTGGTCCTGCTTGTACGGTCCCTGGGGCCTGGCTAGGTCTCCCAGGCCGCCTCGCTGGCTCATCCGTACCATCAGACTCGGCTACGCGATTCAATTTGCTCGCCGGCCTCCCAAGTTCAGGGGCATCCTCTTCACCTCCGTGCGGAGCAGTGATGCCCATGTCTTGCGGTCAGACATCGATGTCCTACTGGCGAAGGACGCGGTCGAGCCGGTTCCTCCAGCCGATATGAAGTCGGGTTTTACAGCCCTTACTACATTGTATCCAAGAAAGGGGGTGGTTTAAGACCAATCTTGGACCTGAATCCGACCCTACACAAGCTCCCGTTCAGAAACGCATCTTCGAGTGCATCCATCCCCAAGATCCCCATTCGGATCCGCAACTACCTTGACGACTGGCTGATACTGGCCCAGTCTCGGGAGCAGTTGTGTGAACACAGGGACATGGTGCTCCGTCACCTCAGCCTGTTGGGCCTTCGGGTCAACCGAGAGAAGAGTAAACTCTGTCCCACACAGAGGATCTCTTATCTCGGTATGGAGCTGGATTCGGTAAACCGGACTGCGCACCTCACAGAAGAGTGAGTCCAGGCTGTGCTAAACTGCTTGAATACGTTCAAGGGCAGGACGGCGGTCCCACTGAAATTTTTTCAGAGGCTCCTGGGGAATATGGCATCTGCAGCCACGGTAACGCCGCCGAATTGCTACATATGAGACCGCTTCAGCACTGGCTTCATGGCCGAGTTCCAAGATGGGCGTGGCAAAGCAGCAGGTACCGGGTCGCAGTCACCCTGTACTGCCGCCAAACCTTCAGCCCGTGGTTGGAACCTTCGTTTCTACGGGCGGGAGTACTTAGAACAGGTGTCCAGCCATGCTGTGGTCTTCACGGATGCCTCGTCCACGGGTTGGTGGGCCACGTACAACGGGCACGCAGTTTCGGGTCTGCGGACGGAGCCCCAACTGCGTTGGCATATCAATTGCCTAGAGTTACTGACGGTACGTCTGGCCCTGGCCCGGTTCAAGAAACCGCCGGGCAAGCACGCACTGGTCCGCTTCGACAGCACTGCGCCGCTGCGCACATCAACCGTCAGGGTGGTCTACGCCCCGTTGCATGCCCGGCTCGCCCGACATCTCCTCCTGTGGAGTCAGAAGTTTGTGAGGTCACTTCGTGCCGTTCACATCCCAGGTGCGCTGAACCGGACAGCCGACGAGCTCTCTCGCCAGTCGACACCTCCGGGTGAATGGTCACTCCACCCCCGGAGCATCCAGCTGATATGGGACCACTTCGGGGTGGCACAGGTAGACCTGTTCGCCTCCCCGGACTCGACCCATTGCCAGTGGTATTACTCCCTGAACGGAGGTACCTTAGGCATAGATGCACTGGCGCACAGCTGGTCCTGGTACCTACGCAAGTATGCGTTTCCCCCAGTGAGTCTTCTCGCACAGACACTGTGCAAGGTCAGGGAGGACGAGGAGCAGGTCTTGTTAGTTGCGCCCTACTGGCCCAACCGGACCTGGTTCCCAGAACTCTCACTCCTCGCGACAGCCCCTCCTTGGCCGATTTCCCTGAGGAGGGACCTTCTTTCTCAGGGGCGGGGCACTCTATGGTGCCCGCGTCCAGACCTCTGGAAACTCCATGTCTGGTCCCTGGACGGGATGCGGAGGTTCTAGGTGGCCTACCACAAGCAGTGGTAGACACCATTGCTTCAGCTAGAGCCCCCTCTACGAGGCGCCTCTACTCTCTGAAGTGGAACCTGTTCGTCGAGTGGTGCTCTTCCCGCCGGGAAGACTCCGTAAGGTGTTCGGTTAAGGTTGTGCTTTCCTTCCTGCAGGATGGGTTGGATCGAAGGCTCTCTCTATCCACCCTCAAAGTATACGTTGCAGCAATAGCGGCGTATCATGATGCAGTAGATGGTAAATCCTTAGGTAGGCATGACTTAATCGTCAGGTTCCTCAGAGGTGCGAGGAGACTAAATCCTCCACGTCCTACCTCGATACCCTCTTGGGACTTGCTCTTGCTCATAGCACTTCAGGGTCCTCCATTTGAACCTTTGCAGTCCGTTGAGTTGAAAATTCTGTCCATGAAGACAGTTCTCCTGATTGCATTGGCTTCAATCAAGAGTGTAGGGGACCTGCATGCACTTTCGGTTGACGAATCGTGCCTAGAATTCGGGCCGGCCAACTCTCACGTTGTCCTGAGACCCCGGCCTGGATACGTGCCCAAGGTTCCTACCACTCCCTTTCGGGACCAGGTGGTGAACCTGCAAGCGCTGCCTTTGGAGGAGGCAGACCCAGCCCTAGCTTTGTTATTTCCCGTCCTCGCTCTTCGCGCTTACGTTGACCGGACTCAGAGCTTCATATCCTCACAGCAGCTCTTCATCTGTTACGGAGGCCAGCAGAAGGGAAAGGCTGTCTCCAAGCAGAGGTTAGCCCACTGGATAGTGGATGCTATCGTCTTGGCCTACCAGTCCCAAGACGTGCCTTGCCCGTTTGGGTTGCGAGCGCACTCAACAAGGAGTGTTGCCTCCTCCTGGGCGCTGGCTCAAGGTGCCTCGCTGACAGATATATGTAGAGCTGCGGGCTGGGCGACACTTAACACGTTCGCTAGATACTATAGCCTCCGTGTAGAGCCGGTATCTTCCCGTGTACTCGCCCCCAGTGGCCAGTAGCGCAAAGTGCCCGTTCTATTGTCGGCTTGCAACGCCACTCCCACCCCAGGGGCCGGATACGTGCATCTATACTCTCCAGTTGTGTTCCCCAGAAATGGCTAACCCTGTGAGCTCCTCTGATACCCCTTGGGGTCAGACATAGCGTCCGTCTGACGCCAGGCCTGCACCCGTATGCTTGTGAAATGTGTGTGTGGGCTGGGTATCCATATGTAGCGGTTCCCTAACGGCAACCCCATATATGTATTCGCCACAGTACCAGCTACCCTAATTTGCCCTGTGTCTTTCCCTCGACAGAGCTCCCTCTGTCGTTCCTGGAGGTGCTCTTCCCCCCTGGAACCAGGCTGGAACCACCCCAGGGACTGCCATATGTTGCACTCCCCTGCTAGGTTAGTCCTTATGTGTATTTGCCACCTCTCCTTCCATTGAAGGACATGGCTCCGCAGCGTGCCATCTCCCCGAGACGGGCATGCTTTCCCAGCGTAATAGTCACGCTGAGTGGGTCTTGCAGGAACAGCAGTGACTGTCCTTCCCAGCCGGGCCTGACTCCCACTCCAACATAGGAGTGGTCCAGCGAGCTCAGGCAGGGCGCTGGAAGGGCCAGCATCCCTGGCGTGTTGGTAGGGATCTCAATTCGTCGGTCAGTTCCGACGTACGTCGAACGTGACCGACTGAAAGGGAACGTCTCGGTTACGTATGTAACCCTCGTTCCCTGAAGGAGGGAACGGAGACGTGCGTCCCGTTGCCAGGTGCTGAGCTTCCGCTGAAGGACCTGCCACTAGTTTGGCTCCTCAGCAGAAAACGAGTATGCAGTGTTTCACTTCCGTATTTATACCCGCGTGGCGGGCGGAGCGTGAACCGCATGCCAATGCCAGTTGGCTCGTTTAGAAACACTCGAAACAGATTGGTCTCTGAAGGCAGATCCCAATTTGTCGGTCAGTTCCGACGTACGTGTCCATTTCCTCCTTCAGGGAACAAGGGTTACATAAGTAACCGAGACGATTTAAGGTATATTTAAAGACTTCAATTTTTTTTTCTACTGTCCACTATTGTGTGGTGTTTAGACTCAAGGTACATTTAAATACTTTATCTTATTCCTTCTTCTGTGATGCTGTTACGCAGCTGTTTATTCCTATTTCAGTAAAATGGTTATAGTTTATTTTTTTCATATCACGGAACATTGAAATACTTAATTTTTTTATTTCCTACTGTCCAGTTACAACGTGGTGTTTAAACACATGGTACACTTAATAATACTGCATACAGTAATTATAGCCACTTGGTTACTGTTGCGTAATTTTACGCGTAATGGGAGCGGGGTGTTAGACAGAGATAAACTCCATCTTTCGGTGTAATGTGGCTGCTTTTTTCGCATCCTCCACACTTTTGTTTTCGAGTTTGTTTGGGGGGGAGGGATGTACTTATCAAGCTAGGTTTGTAATCTTTTTTGATAATGGGGCAGGGAGGTTGTGGTTTTGTGTGTTGCTTCGTTCATTATTATGACCATTTTTCATGTTGTTTTAACACCCCAGAGATCTTTCATTACAAAAAAATAAATGTATATATATAAAAAAATCTCATATGGTAAAATTTGTCTATGAGTGATCTTAAATTAGTTAGACTTAATGTAAAAGGCATTAACCACGTTGTCAAAAGGCAAAAACTTCTCTCTTTTTTTCAGAAGGAGAAAAGTCAGATTGCGTTGCTTCAAGAAACCCATCCCTCTGATATAGAGCACATGAAGCGTAGAAGCTTAGTTGGAAAGGTTTATTTCTCCTCATTTAAATCCAACAGCAGGGGAGTTGCAATTCTTCTTCATAAAAATCTCTCCTTTAAATTAGAAAAAATCGATTACAGATAATGAAGGTCGCTATGTACTTCTCTCAAGTTTTTTATACGGGGAACATGTGCTAATCGGTTGCATTTATGCCCCCACAGCATATGAACCTCAATTTTTCCCCGAATTACTTGCTGACATTTCTTCATTCTCATGCTCTCTCATACTCTTGGGAGGGGATTTTAACTGCGTACTAGACCCATCCATAGATCAATCTCCTCCAAGAGGTACCAAACCAAGGAAAAGTCTTAGGCTTTCAGAATTTTGCAAGGATCTGGAACTGTTTGATGTTTGGATGTCAGTTCATAGAAGGGGCAAAGATTTTACTTTTTTCTCACAGTCTCACCAAACATTTTCGCGTATCGATCTATTCTTGTCATCGCAAGGGATATTGGACAGAACGATGGACTGCTCCATTGGAATTGGGACTTTATCTGACCACTCTCCCATTTCAATAATAGTTCATCCCCCATATAAAGATCCGTACAGTAGACAGTGGCGACTGAATCCTTCTTTACTGAGCTGTCCTCAGAGGTGGAAAGTAACAAATTACATTTAATCGCGTTACTGTAATTGAGTAGTTTTTCTGTGTACTTCTACTTTTTTAAGTAGTTTTAAAAAGCTGTAATTTTACTTTTACTTAAGTACATTTTGATTGAAGTATTGTACTTCGCTACATTTTAAACCACATCTGTTACTGAGTAAAAATAAATCATTAATGCAAAGGGGAGGAAAAAAAAGCGATCTGGAAACGACTATATTGAATAGAGGCGCGGACGCGAAGAGAACAAGCGCAAATATCAGATGGAGACGAACAAGACAGACGTCAGTGACGCAGACCCAGCTGAAAGCAAAACGCTGTCGTGAGCCCCTGGCCAGTATGGAAATACTTTGGATATTGAAAAAAATAACGTGGTGTTGTCTTGGAGGATATCAAATGTGCACAAAATGTGGATGCAAATGAAGAAACACATAGAACATGTTCGGGCACACATCCCCCTGTGCAGATAAAGGTATGTTTATAACTTAAGGCCGAATGATTTCTGTGACGCAGAGGGAATCCCGGTATCCAGTCATGAACATTAACTTTACATTATAACGTAGGATTCACGTAATATACACAAACTGATGGATGAAGCGAATAACTCGAAAGAATAAATCAAATCGCGACATGGTCTGTAAATATTAAAGCACAAAACATTGCTATATGAATATATGATCTGCTTGTTCTGTCTCTGTGAATGAGCTGCTCCGTCTACTACATACAGGACTCTATTATTCTTAAACATTTTAATGAATTAATGACAAAATTAAGTTGTTAATCTAATTCATAATCATTTATTGAATTTAGTTTATTAGACATGTTTTATTGAATTTTTAATAAACAAAACAAACAAATGGTTTTAAGTTTGTTATAAAGCATTTGTTCAACCAAAAAAAAAAAAAGACCAATCCTCTTCATTAATTTAACATCATTTTAACTAACCATAATTTAATAATAGGTACAGTTTATTTATTAAATAATTGTTTAATACTGTGATGTTTTCTGAGATAGTTGTCATATCGTGAAAATCTCATTCTATCACAACCCTACAGGAGAGTCCCCACCCCACTGTTAAAAAGTAACTAAGTAACTTTTACTCTGAGTACATTTTAAATTAGCTACTTTTTACTTTTACTTGAGTAAATTTTTAGACCAGTAATTTTACTTGTACTTAAGTAAAATTTCATTGAAGTAACAGTACTTTTACTTGAGTAGAATATTTTGTTACTCTTTCCACCTCTGGCAGTCCTAAATTCATGCAATTTCTTAAACAGCACTGGAAATACTTTATTGACATTAATACATCTCCTGAAGTAAATTAATCCGTTTAATGGGAGTCAGCAAAAGCCTATATGAGAGGGGTTATTATATCTTATACCTCTGCTAAAAAGAAAGAGGCTATGAGAAATATAATAGAGCTCGAGAAGAAAATTTTGACGCTGGAGAGAGATTTCAAAGAGTCACCCTCCAGAGGCTTATCCCAGCAGCCTAGTGCTGCCTAGTCCCAGCTTTAATGCAGCCCGTTCTGCTTTAGATCAGCTATTAACTAAGAGGGCAGAATCATCTATTTTCTTTGCTAGACAAAGACTCTATGAATGAGGGAACAAACCAGGCCGTCTTCTTTCACGTTGGGCAAGGCGGAGGGCAGAGACCAATGTAATTTCATCCTTAAAAGATAATTTCAGGGCTAATAGATTTGAAAACAAATATATTAATATAATTATGAGAGAATTTTATCAAAATCTCTATTCATCAGAATGCCACTCCACAGAGCAAAGGATGAACCATTTCTTTAATACATATTAAACTCCCCCTCTCTCACACTGGAGGAACGAGCAGTCATATGTAAGCCAGTTACAGAGGAGGAAGTTCTTAACACTATAAACTCTTTGAGGGGAGGGAAGGCCCCTGGGCCAGATGGATTTTGCCCAGAATTCTATAAAAAAATGGGAAAAGATATAGTAGATCCCTCACTGAAATATTTGTAGATTCATTGAGAAATGGTCAGCTTCCACCCACTTTAAATTTGGCAAGTATTTAGCTAATTCTTAAAAAGGATAAACCACCCGATGTATGTAGCTCTTATAGACCCATTAGTTTAATTGGAGTTGATGCTAAAATACTCTCTAAATTGCTAGCCAGAAGACTCAAGATAGTTCTCCCCAACCTCATTAACCCTGATCAGACTGGCTTTATTCAGAAGCATTTTTCTGTTACAAATATAAGGAGGCTCCTGAATGTCATACAGTACACCAACCAACAGCATTGTGAGGCTATCTCTGTATCACTGGATGCAGAGAAAGCTTTTGACAGGGTGGAGTGGGAGTATCTGTTTGAGGCTTTACAGAGATATAGAGGGTGACTTTCTGAAATGGATTCAAACTATCTATCATTCCCCTACGTCCTGTGTTATTACTAACGGCTTACGGTCAGATCCCTTCCCACTTGCTAGGGGCACCAGACAAGGTTGCCCTTTGAGCCCACTTTTGTTTGCGCTGGCTTTGGAACCTCTAGCGGAGGCTATTAGACAGCATAGAGATATAAGGGGTATTTCAATGATGGGTGTAGAGCATAAAATAGCATTATATGCAGATGATATTCTGCTGTTTTTATCATCACCCGAATTATCTATACCAACAATGCTGTCTCTATTTGATGAGTTTGGTTTAATCTCAGGATACAAAATTAACTTTAGTAAATCGGAAGCCTTACCATTAGGCAACTTTAATATGGAATCTTTGATTAACTTCCCCTTTAAATTGTCTAAATCTGGATTTTTTTTTACCTTTACCTTTTACCTTTTACCTGAACAAATTATGGAAACTTAATTGTGCCCCGATTATTCACACTGTAAAAAAAGATTTAAACCGCTGCCAAGCTCTCCTCTTCTTTGCTGCTCGGTAGGATAAGTTTAATCAAGATGAATATTCTTCCTCGATTATTGTACCCTCTTCAGATGTTGCCCCTATGGTTAAGCAGGAAAGTCTCCACAGAGCTGGAAAGTGCTTTCTCCAGATTCGCATGGAATGGCAAGAAGCCTATACAAAAGATAAAATCTTTGCAGATGCCAGTAGAACTGGGTGGTTTAGCTATGCCAAATATTTTATATTATAATTGGGCTTGCCATGCCAGACTCATTTGGGAGTGTTATAGGTCTTACTGTATTCTGAGTCTGAATGTGGACTCTTAAGCGTGCTCCCCATTTTCTATTTGGAGCCTGTTTGCTTGCCCCTATAAGCATGTTGATAAAGTGAGGAAAAACCGATACTTTACAATTCTGTTAAAGTTTGGCGACAGATCTCAAGGTTCTTTGGGAGAGGTAAAATTTTGTTTATGCTGAGTCCGATTTACTTAAATCAGGATTTTACCCCTGGCTTAGGCTCACCTACAGTATTGTTCAAAATAATAGCAGTACAATGTGACTAACCAGAATAATCAAGGTTTTTAGTATATTTTTTATTGCTACGTGGCAAACAAGTTACCAGTAGGTTCAGTAGATTCTCAGAAAACAAACAAGACCCAGCATTCATGATATGCACACTCTTAAGGCTGTGCAATTGGGGTATTAGTTGAAAGGGGTGTGTTAAAAAAATAGCACTGTCTACCTTTGACTGTACAAACTCAAAACTATTTTGTACAAACATTTTTTTTCTGGGATTTAGCAATCCTGTGAATCACTAAACTAATATTTAGTTGACCATAGTTTTTTAAAACTGCTTGACATCTGTGTGGCATGGAGTCAACCAACTTGTGGCACCTCTCAGCTGTTATTCCACTCCATGATTATTTAACAACATTCCACAATTCATTCACATTTCTTGGTTTTGCTTCAGAAACAGCATTTTTGATATCACCCCACAAGTTCTCAATTGGATTAAGGTCTGGAGATTGGGCTGGCCACTCCATAACATTAATTTTGTTGGTTTGGAACCAAGACTTTGCCCATTTACTAGTGTGTTTTGGGTCATTGTCTTGTTGAAACAACCATTTCAAGGGCATGTCCTCTTCAGCATAGGGCAACATGACCTCTTCAAGTATTTTAACATATGCAAACTGATCCATGATCCCTGGTATGCGATAAATAGGCCCAACACCATAGTAGGAGAAACATGCCCATATCATGATGCTTGCACCTCCATGCTTCACTGTCTTCACTGTGTACTGTGGCTTGAATTCAGAGTTTGGGGTCGTCTCACAAACTGCCTGTGGCCCTTGGACCCAAAAAGAACAATTTTACTCTCATCAGTCCACAAAATGTTCCTCCATTTCTCTTTAGGCCAGTTGATGTGTTCTTTGGCAAATTGTAACCTCTTCTGCACATGCCTTTTTTTAACAGAGGGACTTTGCGGGGATTCTTGAAAATAGATTAGCTTCACACAGACGTCTTCTAACTGTCACAGTACTTACAGGTAACTCCAGACTGTCTTTGATCATCCTGAGGTGATCATTGGCTGAGCCTTTGCCATTCTGGTTATTCTTCTATCCATTTTGATGGTTGTCTTCCGTTTTCTTCCACGTCTCTCTGGTTTTGCTCTCCATTTTAAGGCATTGGAGATCATTTTAGCTGAACAGCCTATCATTTTTGCACCTCTTTATAGGTTTTCCCCTCTCCAATCAACTTTTTAATCAAAGTACGCTGTTCTTCTGAACAATGTCTTGAACGACCCATTTTCCTCAGCTTTCAAATGCATGTTCAACAAGTGTTGGCTTCATCCTTAAATAGGGGCCACCTGATTCACACCTGTTTCTTCACAAAATTGATGACCTCAGTGATTGAATGCCACACTGCTATTTCTTTGAACACTCCCCTTTCAACTAATTCAACTAATTGCCCAATTGCACAGCCTTAAGAGCGTGCATATAATGAATGCTGGGTCTCATTTGTTTTCTGAGAATCTACTGAACCTACTGGTAACTTGTTTGCCACGTAGCAATAAAAAAATATACTAAAAACCTTGATTATTCTGGTTAGTCACATTGTACTGCTATTATTTTGAACAATACTGTATCTTTAAAGCATGGCACATGAAGGGGATTCGTATACTGGGAGACTTGTTCCAGGATGCCTCCCTAATGTCCTTCCAACAATTACAACAGTAGTTTGATCTCCCAAAGCAACACCACTTTGGTTACTTACAAATTCGCCATTATGTTTTTTCAAAGCAAAGTCCTGTGCTGAATTCACCAGCACTTAGAAATCTGGAGAGTTTCTTCGCCAACACAACTAATGCTTCTCATTTTATATCTAGGTTTTATTCTTTTATATACTCTAATTCAACTGGACGTTTGAACACAGTGGCTCGGAGGAAGATCTGTGCAATGAATATATAGATTATGACTGGCAGGAGGCCATTAAGTGTGTGAGATCCACTTTTACTTGTAACCGGCTCAGAGAGACCCAATATAAGATATTGCATAGATTACATGTGACACCTGTTATAATGAATAAAATTGATCATACTATATCTGCCCTGTGTGCTAAGTGCCATACAGAGTTAGGGACATACTTTCACTGTTTCTGGAGGTGTGAATACATCTCTAGATTCTGGAGTTTTATTGCTTGCGAAATTGGCACCATTCTTCAGATAAAATTGAAAAGGGATCGTGGTCTTTTTCTTTTGGGGCTCCCATCCAAAAGACAGGCAACAACATTGACACTGGACGCAACAGGTTACAAACTGTTAGATAAACTGCTACTTGTGGCAAGGAAATGCATTCTTATTAGATGGATTAATGACACTCCCCCCTCTGTCACTCAGTGGTATAGAGAGATCTTTGCTGTTTTTCCCCATGAGAGACTGACTGCTGTGTTAAGGGGTAATGCACAGAGCTTTCAGAATTTATGGTTTCCATTTATAGATCACTTGCCTTTGGATTTGAGAAAAATTGTCCTGTGTGGCAACTGGGGATTTCTGGGGTGCTGGGTCCCTCTTTCTAGAGGTGAGCATAATAATTTACTAAGAATGGTCTGGGTTCTTTTTTGTTCTGATGTTCTTTTGTGTTTCAAATGACATGTATCAATATCCATTATATGAGTATGTTAATGCTGATGATAGAAATATGTATGGGAAATATTCTGCTAATGCTTTTCTGTAGGATTTGATTGTTAAACTTTCTGACTAACCTAGTCACCAATATTGTTATATGTAATTGGCATTATTCCTGTCTATTATTGTTACTCTAGTCCCTTAATTTATTTTATTTATTATTTTGAATGTTTATTCATGTATGTCATCATTTAAGTTTCATGTCACAATAAAAAAAAAAGAAAAAAAAAGAAAAGTGAAATTGCATGTTTTGTACAGAGTAGTTGTTCGGCACTACTGTTATGTATTGATGAATCTGATAATTTGATCAATTTTGTATATTTTTAATCAGAAAAATCTTCCATAGTGTAACTTTATTCATTTATTGAGTGTGACTTTAGTGAGATTAACTACAATAAATATGTTAATGCAATCAACCAATAGTATTTTTTCTTCCCCTCCCCTTAAAATTGTCATTTATTTTTTTTATAAAGTAGAGAAAACTATAGTGTTTAAATTAAATGTTCCCTTTCAGTCGGTCACGTTCGTCAGGCATCACCAACGAATTGGGGATCACTTCAGGGAGCCCCTATCAGCTTCGAGATATACAGGCCAATGGGTCATTGGCGTGCAAGATTTACATCTCGCGCTCTGCCCCGCACTGCAGGTATAAACAGGAAGCGAGAGCAGCGCACTATTGTCATTCACTTCGGAGCTGAACAGCATTGATTAAGCAAGACTGCTTTTCTAAACAAGAGCCTCTCTACAAGAGAGATACTCTAGAGAACGAGCGGAACGCTTTGGGTTGGCGAAAAGGCACAATCAGCGTGACCGCGTGCTCACCGCTGCATCTGCATAACAAACCGCTGTTCTCAAAGCAACTGTCGGACTGCACTTATCTCCTGTGTGCTGCCACAGTCTTCCCCTGGGTGCTTCAGCACTGATGAAAGAGAGTTTCCTCACAAAAGAGCAACACGGGTGTGACACTGCGTCTTTTTCAAGATGTCATTTCACCAGTGCGTTTCTGGATGCAGTCATTTCCTGTCCTGATGGCCACGATCCCTCTCGCATAAACATGTTGAGACTGCGTTCTTGGGGGATCGATGTTCTCTCAGGGGAACTGAATCATGCCGATGTGCTGTTTGTCACACCTTCCTCGTGAGGGTTTGAGTGTTTAGCGTGCCACGTGCCCTCGAGCTGCTGGGTGACAGCGCAGGTTTTCACGGCAACCCAGTCGCTAGGCACTTCAGATACGTGGTCGAGACTATAAAACTTCAAACGCTGTTGAGTCCCTTCGCTTATACCCCGATCTAGTTTATTTTCTGGTGCACCAGAAAAGAGGCTACTTTGGCTGATAAGCCTGGGTGACCTGAGGATTACAGTGAGGCTTCCCCGCCAAGTACATCTCTGTGGGCTGCCACTCCTCTAGTGCATCGCAAGCATGTTGAGACTGTGTTTGTGCGTGGTTTATGTTCTCTCATGAGAGCATAGCCACGTCGGCGCATTGTTCATCTTGCCTCTTTCATAAGGGCTTGAGTGTTCAGCGTGCCGTGTGCCATGTGAGATTCCCACTATAATATTTGGTGCTCAAGCTGAATCAGATTCATACTTGACAGCCATGCTTTCCCGGGTGGCTGAGGCATAGTGAAATGCGTAAATCGCCTTGCCCGCTCCTTCCCTCTTCCCGGATGTGCATTGGAAGGCTTTGGCATTGTGGAACTATTTGGTGCCAAAATATGGAACACCAAAAAGGCCATAATCTATACAAAGTTTTCCTCTCTCTCACTACCCTCATCGGTGGGGTGGCAGTGCCACTGGCAGAAAACCTCCGCCCAAGGGTAGTTCTGAGCCGAGGTTGAGCTGCGCACAGCATTGGCCCTTGGCCAGACGATGTCCACCCTGGTCCAGAAACACCATTGACCCGGATTGGTCAGGAGCTGCTCTTCCCCCGGAGGAGGGCCGGGTGGAAAACCATTGGTAATTCTGTTCTGCCACTGGTGTTAAAAACAGCCAGTGGTACCCAAATTCTCAAGAGCAGTTCCAATACCTCTGGGTCTCGGGAGTTCAGGAATGGCAGCGTGTGACGCTATAAAGCCTCGCCGCTCTCATTTCTCTCCCCACAAGAAGGCGAGAATGGCAGTGTGTGACCCTACAATGCCTCACCACTTTCATTCCCCTCTTCTCAGCGGTGCGAGGACGACAGTGTGTGACGCTATGCCTCGCCGCTCTTGTTCCCCGCTGAGGAAGGAGGTGAGGCAGACTCTGTGCCACGCCACGCTCAGCCTCTCCACCAATCGGAGAGTGCGCTTGGCGGTGTACGACGCTTCCATGCCTTGTCACCCTCTGGTGCCTCTCCAAATCGCCAGCAGGGGGTGCCGGCTGTGGGAACGCACACAAGCGGCCTTCCCTCACTCGCACACCCCCTCAGCAGAAGCAGGTAGTGTTGCACAGCACACTCAGACCCCGCTCTGGGCCGCAACCATGCCATCCGAGTCGGTTTTTCTGAACGCCACTACGCTGGCCCGCTGCGGGTACGTCTGTGGTACCGTTGACCCTGCTTGCACGGTCTCTGGGAGCCTGGCTAGTGCTTCCCAGTCTCGCTGGCTCATCTGTACCATCAGACTCGGCTATGCGATTCAGTTCGCCCAGCGCTCACTCAAGTTCAGGGGTGTTCACTTCACTTCCATGTTGAAGGAGAAGGGGACCTCGGCTCGGAAGCGCTGGCACTCAGCTGACCCCAGGGCCTATGCAAATATGCGTTCCCTGTGCTCCAGGCGGAGATCGCAGTCCTACTGTTGACAGATGCGATAGAGCTGGTCCCTCCAGGCGATATGAAGTCCGGGTTCTACAGCCCATACTTCATTGTACCCAAGAAAGGCGTCAGGTTATGGCCGATCTTGGATCTGCGATTCTAGAACTGATCCCTTCACAGGCTGCCGTTCAGAATGCTAACGCAGAAACGCATCTTCAGGTGCATCCGTCCCCAAGATTGGTTAGCAGCGATCGACCTGAAGGACGCATACTTTCATGTCTCGTTTCTCCCTCGACGCAGACCGTTCCTTCGCGTCGCGTTTGAGGGATGGGCATATCAGTACAGAGTCTTACCCTTCGGGCTCTTCCTGTCACCCCTTATCTTCACGAAAGTCACGGAGGAGGCCATTGCTCCCATGAGAGAACATGGGGCACTTTAGCCGGTTGGAGTTTCAGGTAAATGGAGAAAAGAGCAAACTCTGCCTCCTTGCAGAGGATCTTTTTTCTCCGTATGGAGCTGGACTCAGTCGGTCTGACAGCACGCCTCACAGAGGAGCCCGTCCAGTCTGTGTTCAACTGCTTGAATTCGTTCAAACCCAGGACAGCAGCACCACTGAAACACTTTCAGAGACTCAGTAGCCGCTCGGATTGCTTCATATAAGACCGCTTCAACGCTGGCTACTTGACCGAGTCCTGAGATGGGCGTGGCAGCTGTTCTCAGCTCACTCCATGTCTCAGTAACACCGAGGTGGCGCCAAACCTTCAGCCCGTGGTCCGACCCTTCGCTTCTTCGGGCAAGAATTCCCCTAGAACAGGTGTCCAGGCAAATACCTCATCCACCGGCTGGGGGGCCACGTAAAACGGCTTGCAGTTTCGGGTCTGTGGACGGGGCCTCAACTGCAATGGCATATCATTGCCTGGAGCTGTTTGCCGTTCGTCTTGCACTGGGCCGCTTTAAAATGCCACTACTAGGCAAGCACGTTCTGCACACTGCAACTAACCGAGACGATTTCTTTGCAATTTTGCTGCAAGAGGCACTGAATTGACATGACATTTAAACTTATTATCACCTAAAAATTATAATCATGCACATGCAGAAGACAAATTGCTCTTTTACTTTCCCGAGTCGTTACATATGCCTGACCTACCGTGGCACATTATTTGTGGCATGACCTATAAACAACAACCATTACCACAGAAAACAGTGGTTTCATTGTTTGTTTCTTTGTTTATCTCTGTTTACATTACCTCACATAATTGCATCTACTGCACACACATGAATAACTGATACAATATGCTAGAACTAGCATATCCAGCAGATAAAATGATGCAATTTCTTCAACCTTCCGACTTTCCTTTAACTTCAGTCAGGGTAAGGTATTATCTAATTTTCTTCCCTCATATCTGTAAAGTCCAACTTGCTCTCTTATAATGGTAATTTGAGCCTTTGCTGCTAAATAATTAAAATATACACAGCTGGATCATTTAGAATATGCCCTTATACTGTAGCAAAAAAAATAAGAGAAATAAAGAAAATCTGTGATATTTACAGCAAAAAACAAACAAACAAACAAAACAGTAAAAAAAAAAAACAGAAGCTGTGGTTGCCAAAACTTCAACGGTAGCAACATTAATTTACCTCATAATAATTAACTATAGAAACAAACAGGGAGATAATCAGAAACCAAGGAAACCAAAACTAAATATTATATATTTATACATCAGTGATAGGGACAGAAAATAATATATTTGTGCAATGAGAGAGAATGAAACGGCAGTCTTTTTTGGAGTGTCTGAATCTTATGAAAGTGTCTGCAATATGAGAGGGAGATTAACTTTGGCAGGTTAACTTCTGGTCAGGGTTAGTTACTTTCAGAGAAGAAAATGTTCCTCTCTCTTGGGTGAAGACTGCATCTCATAATGGTACTTTGAATCTTTGCTGCTGAATAATTCATAAAATGCAGCTGCCTCATTTAGTATAGCCTATATTCTGATGACTTTTTAAATTGTACCATAATGAATGCCTAGGCAATGTGGTAATTAAGATCTTGGACTTCTGTTCCGACACTTACACAGTATAACATCTATAGGAAATGTTCATGGACCAATCATCTCCAAGCACTCTTTTTATGTTCTGTTAAAAAAAGTGAAAATAAGCACATATTTACAGGAAACCAGAGATGCTTGAAGTGATAAAATGCTCAATTTCTCCATTTGAAATACATGTAAGAGATGTATATTTGTCTTGTTTTTCAGGGCAAATACCTAAACATTTGAATTTAATTCAACAAAAATCTCCCAGTGGGATCAGAAAATAATCTCGTTTTCCCTTTGAGTTAAGTTTTTTTTTCTTTTCTGACCCTCATTGGTGGATATATTTTCTGTTTGGTTTAAAGCACAAATACACTTTTTTTTTTTAAATAATTGTACACTAAACAGCACTTGATATCTTAAGTCATTTTGCTTCTTCAAAAAATGTATCTTGATTAAAGAATGTTTAGATATTTGTATTGGAAAACAAGATCGAAATATTTTCTTCTTATATATATGATATATTTAACAAAACACCTATATTTAATATATTTCTTCTTTAAATTGTGTTATGCTTTTTACCTTATTGGCAGATATTTGCCAGCAATTATCCAATTTTGATTAATAATGACTGTTGTGTTTCACCTAAATGTATCTTGAATAATGTTTAGATATTTGTACTGGAAAAAAAGTAAAAAATTTGTTAGAAAGTAATTTTATAGGGATCTTATTTTGTCATAATGATGAGTTAACAGGCATTATCCCGCTTATCACTGTGATATTACTAATTCAATTACATGAAATATTGATTAGAGCTGAAATGGTTTTGTTATGTGAAAAGAAAGAGTGTGGCGTGATACGAGAGACATGATCAGTGGCAGTGTCTCTTTGTTACGCGCACTTTCTGCATGTTTGTACGTGTTTATTTTTCCAGGGTTCCAACATCCTGGCGTCCCTCTGTTCTCTGCGGGCACTTCCATGATGCCCACTCAGAAAACTCACAGTGCTGCCAGATTCATGAATCAGAGCCCCTCCAGAGACACTTCACTTAGATTTACATGCATAAACAAACACATGCAAGAATTGCACAGACACACAGAAACAATTACAGGGTCTGCTTTGTTTACATTGGAAACATGTTTTTCCATGTACAAAACAATCTTGAGGGTATGGAATGATATTTTGGACAATATTCAAAAGGAATTGCAATTGCATTTTCAATTTGTGCACGCATCCATTGTGACATAATGGAAACATAAATTGCAATTGCATTTGGATTTTCCTTTCCTTGTAAGTAATATGTCTGCCAAATTGCAAATGGAAACACAAAGTAAGTTTTCAATTGCATTTATAATGTTTTATGAGTTATGACCCTGCCATTTTGGAATATCAATAGAAAATCACCCATTTGCTATTTCACTTCCTCCGTGTGTCACAGTTCATGAATTCACTGACTCATTCTCTCTCCCTGTGTATGTGGTTGTGTCTGCAGCCCTTGATGTTCTCCACGGAACAATCAAAAGTGGCACTGATGTTGATCCCATTATCAGGACGTCCGGCACTCCAAGCACTCTCCAAGGAGATCGAGTGGTAGCGGGGACCCGTCTCAGACTATTCCATCAAGTTGCGTACGTTGGCGGCAGAGTGCAAGTAGAATGAGGAGGTGCAGTGGGACATATTCCTGCATGGCTGACCATATTCAGAAGGAGATCTTCACGCTGGAACTTCTGACAGATCTTAACGGACTGGTCGATCTGGCACTGCGAGTGGAAGCATGGTTACAGCGACTGGAGAGGCGATCTCACCAGGTGTTGGTTTCCAGTTTTCATGAACCTGTGCAGGTGGGTAGAGCTCGGCTTTCACAGGAGGAAAGAGAATGGCGGAGAATGAGGGGACTCTGCGTTTACTTTCTGTGGAGTCGGGCACTTTCTGAGAGACTACCTGGTAAAAGATCAAGCCCGGCAGTAGGGCTGAGGTTACTGTCAGGTGGACTCTCCGTGGAGAAATCATGGAGGAGATAACTTTTATGATCACGGACTCTGCTGGTACCCATCGTACTCGGTCATCCTTGGTTGGTGAAACATAACCCTAGGGTTGACTGGGGTCACAGCTTCATCTCTGCATGGAGTAATCAGTGCTATGCATCTTATCTTGTGTCTGCCTGTTCGTCTGTGTCTGGTTCTGTGTTGCAGGATGAGCCGATGAATTTGTCAAACGTGCCCAAGGAGTACTTTGACTTGAAGGAAGTGTTCAGTCCCGGGCTGCTTTTCTACCTCCGCACTGTCCCTATGACTGTGCTATAGAATTACTGCCAGGTACGTCTCTGCCTAAGGGCAAGTTATACTCACTTTCTGTTCCAGAAAGGGAGGCCATGGAGAAATACATTCCTGATTCTCTAGCCACCGGGTTCATCCGCCCTGCTTCTTCTCCAGTGGGGGCAGGGTCCTTTTTTGTGGGGAAGAAGGATGGTTCTCTGCGACCTTGTATTGACTACTGAGGGCTGAACATAACGGTAAATAATACTTATCCTTTGCTGGGAGCGCTAGGAGAACTTTAGGAGCTATAAATATGAATATAAATTAGAATATAAATATATATTTTTTAATTCATTTCTGAAATGATGCAGGATTCAGAGAATCCTCCTACAAAACGAACATGAACGATTGAATGTCACTACTAAATTATGAATTTTTTTTCTTTTTTAATTTCTGATAAGTCCTATCTGAATCATGGCCACAAAGTCATATAGAAAACATACCACTCACATCATGTCAATTTTCTATATATCCTCTGATTTCAACTCAAGATAATTCACTGTGGTAGCTGGAACTATGATGATATTCGTCTGATACATGCCGACTGCAGACAAAGCAGTTTTTTTTACTTTGTTTGAATTTAAGTAGCCTATATATATATTCCCCAAATTCCCAGTTTTCCACCTTGAGGGCGTGGCATACTTTCTGACTTGCAATTCCTTTTGAATATTGTACAGAATATAATTCCATATTGAGGCAGTCATCCTGAGTCCCTTTTTTTACACGGAAAAGAGCCGAGTTCAGATGTAAAAACCCCAGCCATTTTCTATTAAGGAAACTGATTTATAATAATAAAAATGCATAAACCTTTTACAGTAAAAAAATCCTGTGATAAGCTCTGAGGATGTTATTCATTGATAAAAGCATCTGTAAAAGCCACAAATGGTGTTTATTTGTTAAATAAAAAAAAAAGTGTATAGATTACCATTCATAAGATTTTATAATGTTTTTTAACGAAGTCTCTTCATCTCACCGAGGCTGCATTTATTTGATCAAAAACAGTAAAATCAGTAATATTATGAAATATTATTATACTTTAAAATAACTATTTTCTTTGTGACTAAATTTGTGAATATGTAGTTTTATTCCTGTGGTCAAAGGTGAATTTTCAGCATCATTCTAACCCTAGGTAAACAGAATCCTGGGATCCCTTTCGTTCAGTTCTCCAGTGTGTTGGTGTGACGTGGCATTCCAGCGAACTCATGTTGCCTGCCTGCTGGTCTGTGCAGTGATCTGCAACAGCTGTGTTTGTGTTTCCTGGGCACTTCAGCACTCTGCAGAGCTTCCTCTCACAATAGAGCTTGCGTGTGGCACATCTTTTTAAATATATCTCACCCGTGCAGTCGATCTCTGTCGCCGTCTGATGGGCACAATCACTGCTTTAGTGCGAAATCCTACAGAGTTGCGGGGCAGCTTGGCCATCCTTCCGGTCTACCAGGCCAGGATGCTCAGGGTCATGCACGAGGGTAGAGCTGACCCAGGGCTCAAGGATGAGCTGCGTGCCGCCACCGACCCTGCCCTCAGGGCGAGGAAGGTGACCGCATGCTCCCTGGCTCAGGTGATGACCACAGCTGTGATCCAGGAGAGACATCTGTGGCTCTGCCTGGCCGATATAAGAGAGGCTGAGCAAACCTGCTTCCTCAATGCTTCCATTTCCCAGACTGGCCTCTTTCGATGGCGCAGTCGAGGACTTCAGACAACAGTTCTCAGCCGCCCACAAGCAGAATGAGGCCATTAAACATATACTCCCCTGGCTGCCAGCAGCGGCTTCCACCCTGCTCAGTTGCCTCTGCCTGCTCGCCATCTGTTTGTTCAGTTCTTGGGAGCCTATCTAGAGGTTCCCAACCTGTCCTGCTGGCTCATGAGAACCATCAGACTTCGTTGTGCCAATCAGTTGGCGCAGTCTCCTCCCTACTTCCAGAAAGTCCTTAGCGGCCTTTGCTATGTCTCACGCATTTCACTTTAAACTGGCCTCGCAACAGAAAGGGAATATATTATATCTGGGGTGGAAACGGGGGTTCAAGGCAAAAGTCCCAACAAAAGAATAAAATTGCCGCTAAAATGAATAAAAATGCCCCCAAAATTCAAGATACAGGGCAAAAATGTCCCTGTATGAGTAATTGAGCAATCTCGCATGAGCAAGAGTGCTGTTCTTTTCCAAATATCAGCATGATCACAAATGTGATATAGGTTAAAAAAAAAATGTTTTTTTTTAAAATAAATGTATTGATAAAGTTCATATTAAGTGACTTATACTCAACTTTATCAATACATTTAATTTAAAATAAATGTATTTAATAAAGTTAATATTAAGTGTCTGTCATATGCCTGTCCTGTGTCATGTAGCACATGTGGTGTTTTGTTATTTTGGGCTCCTGTCTTTGTCTAGATCCCACCCCCCTTGTTAGCTCCTCATTTGTGTTCCACCTGTGTTCCCTCATTACCTGACTGATTTGTCCCCTCTATAAGCTCCTTGTGTTTGTTAGTCTTTGTCGGATCGTTGGTGTGTCTACGTCTCCCGGTTTCCCTGTGATTCCAATGGTATGTTTTGAGTTTGTTTTTGCATGTTGGATTATGTGTTTTGTCCCCCCGGTTAGATTTTAAATAAATTAACTTATCCTGCTAATGAGTCCTCACCTCAGTTTTCATTTATTGTACGTGACATAACACATTTTAAAAAATGAAAAAATAAAATAAGGATTCCTCTCTGGAGTAGCGTTCAGACTTTACGCTCGCAAATTCCATCATGTAAATAGTGAATCTGCTATGGTGTGAGCACAACCGGCTTTTAAAGGGAATGGGAGATGAGACTCTGATTGGTTTATTGCAATTTACACCCAAAACACACCCATGACTCATTAAGAGACTAGATACAATTGTTTTCGAGCATGGGCCTGAAGCGCCGACCGTTTTTCCATTGCTAAACTAGCAAAAGTGGATTCGGACACGCCTTAAGTGCACCTGTACTAGGGCCCCTAGTCACTTGCTTTGTCCCTTTGTCCCCTAGTCACTTGCTGAGTGAACGATTCAATGACTCACTCATTAAGACTGATTTGCTGCCACCTATGGTGTTTTTAGTTGCATTTTTAAAAGTATAATTTCAAGAGGGTGTTGAAAATTGAATGCTGATTTAGTTTTTCTGTCATGATTCTAACAGTAGTTCAGGTTAAAGAGATATAGTGAGTTTATACTTTTAAACTTTTAACTCTTTCCCGCCAAACACAGAATTTTCCATTATTTGTGAAAAACACTTCAAAAAAAAAAATTCTGGGTTTCTGTGTTTTCACAATTAGACGCTAGGTGGAGCTATTGCGCATCTTCTGAATGAGTACTGAATCTCCAGATCAAAACACGTGCATATGGAAAATAATGGCATCGTCAACAATAAACATCATATAAATCAAAACTATCTAATGTTACCGAATGAAATGTGGATCCAGGACGAGCTACAGGAGCTACAGGACGTAATTTTCTCAGCTTTTTGTTCAAAATGTTGCTTTTTTATGAAACTTATACACAAGAGTTGATAAAATAAAAAAGGCATTAAACTAGAATTTTTTTTTTTTTTTTAAGTAGAGGTTCAGCTCTTTCTTTTGACATATTTCATGCTCAGATATTCATAAAACAAAGTATTGTTCAATTTTGGTGAAAATGGTCAAAAACCCTGGTGGTGGCTGGAAACTTTTTTTTTAAACGCTGACGGAGAAAGAGTTAAGAGTGAAATATGAGAGAGTTATATATTAATTGCAGTCATTGCATGTTTTGTCTGTTTATTTTTATAGTTTTTTATGCTTATGCTATCTCCTACAAATCACATTTGTCATAAATTATTATGTACATTTCCACAGTAAATTCACAAGTCAAAACGCAAAATAAAATGCTTGTTTGAATATATTTTGTGTAATAAATGTTTTATTTTTATTTTTACATTGTTTTCCTTACAGATTCGAAAAATAAGTAAATTTTAATAAGATTAAAAATTTTTAACAAGAAAATACTATTTAAGTTTTTCTACTTCAAAATTGAGGAGCTCTTTTCCAAAACGCTATAAATCCATTTTAATAGTTTTCATGAAAAGATCATTTTTTTACCTACACCCATACATTTTTTTTAATATTCGATTTATCCTGTTAAAATGGTCTATTGGCTCAGTCTGAACATGTTAAACAATGATTGTTAAATGAAACAACAATATTGTTGATTATAAATTCAAAGTCATTATTTTTTTGTTTCAAAACGCTACAAATCCATCCTTTTTTTTATATGTAGTTGGTTTATGTCTGTAAAAGCAACAACAAAAACAACAACGCAACTCATGTCACATTAAGCATATAACATCAGGGGTCAAAACGATTGCCATTACAACCGTAAACAGGGGGTTGGGTGTCATATATTGCCGGTAAGAATCGCGTTCGGTGGGAGAGGTGTCGAGATTGCGAATCGTGTTCCGGTGGACAGGGGTGTCGAGATTGCCGGTAAGAATTGCGTTCCAGACGGGATTTTGTTCGCCGGAAAGCGTTTGCGGAAACACCGCAGCGCGATCGAAAAGGGCACTTTCACTTTCAAAGGGGCAGTGGATTGAGACGGGACGAGAGGATATATCGCGTTTAGGCTAAAAACAGGCTTGGCGCTTATAACGGTTTGGAAAAAAACTGCATCTTGCAGTACATTTAAACAAGGAAATATAACGATTTGGCATTTAAGATTGATGGAGCAGAGAATAGGTTCAGTACACAGCTCAATGGCATGACAAACTCATTTTCTTTTAATTTGGCGTTTATCGCGTTTTGGAAAAGAGCTCTTCAATTGTAATATGTTACTTGCCTTTTATTTTGTGATTTGTAGGAGTTAATCCTACACCAATTTTCTTTTCAAAAATGAAATTTCTGTCATTATTTTCTGTCTTTATTATCACCAGATGTCATACCAAACCTGTACGACTTTCTTTTGTGTAGCATAAAGGAAGATACAGTACAATGTAAATACAATGTTTGGTTCGAAGCATTCTTCGAAATATGTTCCGCAGAAGAAAGTCATACTGGTTTGAAACATGACAGAAGTTTTATTATTTTTGGGTGGACTGTACATTTAAATCATGTTTAGATTGTTACCATGGTCTAAAATTACTCATAGTGTGATATTTTTGTCATGCTGCCCACGCCTACTGCTTCTTCAAGCACTTCCTGTTGTTAAAGTGGATCTTCCTGTGTGATTTCCCCAGCAATCCCTCTTCTGCATGTCTGCATGTCATTGTGCAACCAAGTGTGTGCCTTTCCTTTATTTAACGTTGCTGTTTCCCCCCCATTATTATTGGAATCTGGAATTGTTTTACTCCTCTTCCTCTTGTGTCTGGTTCTCTCATTAGTTGTATGGGAGTGGGTGCAGTGAGAGCGATGGAGAAGGACAGGCAGGTCAAGGGTGAACGCAACTGGTCCTAATTTCCTCTCTCATTGTTTACAGCCAATATGAGAATGACTTTTAAGACCAAGGCTCTTGAGAATGTGAAATGAATCACGCCGATGGGGGCCAAAAGCTCAATGGGTTTTTAGGGGAGATTGAGAAAAAAAGCCCACGAGACGCAAACAATGTGAACATGCACTGGATGATTGCTCCCCATATAAGAGAACAAAGCTGAATCACAAAACCTAATTGAAAGTGTTGTATCTCTTTTCAAGGCAATGAAGCAACTGATTAGAAAGATAATTGAGCTGGGAGACTAGATCTGGCGGGGGACTTTAGCACTCGTCTTGCATTTGGCAATATCGAAAACCGTAGCGCTGGCATGACGCAAAAACAGATTGCATGTGAGGGCCTCATTAGGGACTCTGTCCTTTAGCGCAAGACTCTGAGCTGTCCGTGTGCATTTGCATATTTTCCCCAAGCTGAAAGCAAATTCTGCTGTCTCGTGTGTCATTGCGTTGATCCGACACATGGTCCTTTGTGTTGAAGGATTGTGCTTGATAAAGCATCTTCTAAGATCTTTGTAATCTTTAATTAATTTCTAGCATCCTTCGGGAGTGTTGTAAGTCAAGCGTTGGTTAATGAGGTGCTTTGTGCATCGTTCCATCTACATAACATGGTTTGTTTGCAGCTTAATTAGTTGTGGATGATTATTTTCGATATGGAATAAACAATACAAAATAAAAAAAATTTGCTGTGGATTTTTCTCTCACAATTCAGACTTTTTTCTTGCAATTCTGAGAAAGTATAGAATTGTGAAAGTATAAGCTCAGAGTTGTAAGATATAAACTTGCAATTGTGAGATTTTTTTAGATAAAAGTAGCAATTACCATTTAAATTTTTTTATTCTGTGGCAGAAACAAAACGTCTCGGTTACGACTGTAACCTTAGTTCCCTGAATAGGGAACAAGACGCTGCATCACCGCTTTGGGAATGCCCCTGCGTGATTGCGTCGTGAAGCAGGTATGTCATCAGTCCAATAGAGAGATGGAACGTCATCGGCGTGGTGACGTCGTAGACCCGGAAGCTATAATGCACACTGGCAAACACACGCGTTAGCTTCTGATTAAGGATGAAACAAGGCGCTTGCGAGCATGCGGGGGTATGGCTGGGTGACGCAGCGTCACGTTCCCTATTCAGGGAACTAAGGTTACAGTCGTAACCGAGACGTTCCCCTTCAAGGGGAACG
Source organism: Gobiocypris rarus (assembly GCA_023029165.1). Lineage (NCBI taxonomy): Eukaryota > Metazoa > Chordata > Actinopteri > Cypriniformes > Gobionidae > Gobiocypris > Gobiocypris rarus. The sequence goes on from CM040932.1 coordinate 53,087,607, forward strand.
TCCCCCGCCCAGCAGCAGACGAGACTTGGGGTTTCCGAGGGAGGAACTGCTTGAGCGCCGCAGATTGTTTCTTTGACTCCTCGAACCTGTCGGTAACCGTGGTGACCGCGTCACCGAACAGGCCTCCAGGAGACAGTGGCGCTTCAAGCAGAAAGCTTTTGTCCATCTCTTTGATCTCAGTCAGATTTAACCATAAATGCCTCTCCGTGGCCACAAAGGCTGCCATAGAACGGCCCACACATCTGGCCGTCTCCTTGGTGGCACGGAGAGCGAGATCTGCCGTTAGATCAGCTCCGATCTCCTGGCTTTCCCCCAAGTCCCATAGCAGATCAGCCTGGTATGCCTGCACTAATGCCATAGTGTGCAGGCATGCGGCGGCCTGACCTGCTGCCAAGTACACTTTGCCTACTAACTGAGATGTTACTTTTAACGGCTTAGTGGGCAAAGACGGAGCCTTCATGGCCGATGCTGATTCGGGCGAGAGATGGCTCACGAGCGTCTCTTCAACCCGTGGCATCGAACCATAACCATGCCTTTTCAGTCCCATAATATTACTATAAACAGATGTATGGGGACTGAACACACGTGAAGACATGGGCCGTTTCCACGATCTCGACACCTCAGTGTGGAGATCAGTGAAAAACGGCAGGCTCCTCCGTGGAGGCTGAGCAGAGCGTGCGGGGAGAAAGCGCTCGTCGAGCCTGCTTTTTACACAGGCTCGCTCATGATGCTCTTGTGGCCTGTCGATGTTTAATCTGGCCACCGCTCTGCTCAAACCCTCCACGAGCTCCTCACTGGCAGGGGATTGAAGTGGCGAGTCCTCAACCCCTGCACCGATGCTGCAGACATCCACCTCCTCAGAGGAAGACAGCTGCAGCATCGTGGCCGCACCCCGGGCGGGAGAATCCGCAGCGCGGGCTCCCGAACCCAGAGAAGCAGCACTGGATCTAGCGTGTGAAGGCCGAGATAGGGCTGGGCCAGTCTCAAACCCCTCTGTCAGATCCATTTGCAAACCCCACGACATGAGCTGCCACTGTGCCTCGGCAGCAGCGGGGCCCACGCCGCGGGGAGCGCGAGCCGGGACGCCCTCCTCGAAGAGCGCCCGGTGGGATCGCAGCACACTGAGAGGCAGAGCCTCACAGTGCTCACAGCCAGCACCCTCGAGTGCCGACTGAGCGTGCTGCTCACCCAAACAAACAATGCACATAGAGAGTGTATACCCGTCCGTGATGTAATGCAGACAGGGAGGAACACACTTTCTGTACGATCGTTCGCTCGCCATACTCTCTTGCCCAATATCAGTGTGAGTGCAATCTTGTGAAAACAGGGGTCTGAACTCAGACACAAACAGATATTTAGACAGACAATGACACAGAGCGCTTGTTAAAGACAACAGAAGCTAACGGCGTGTGTTTGCCAGTGTGCTTTATTGATTCCGGGTCTACGACGTCACCACGCCGATGACGTTCCGTCTCTCTATTGGACTGATGACATACGTGCTTCACGACGCAATCACGCAGGGGCATTCCCAAAGCGGTGACGCAGCTCGAGTTCCCTTGAAGGGGAAACTGAATTTCCTGATCTAACTCAGAATTACGGTGGCCCAATAGTGCACAACACAACAAAATTTTAAAAAAATCAAAAATTCACAAGACAACAAAATTAAGCCACAGCACAATTAAATCAAGCCACAACACAATGAAATCAAGTGTATGTAACCATTGTATATCGACATGAAATATTAATTCAAAATCACCTAACGTTGCATGCTGTGAGGACGCTGAGGCAGCATTAGAATCCATGTGCAGTATTTATTTACAGTTCACAGCAACCAACTCCAAATCAACAGGCAATGGGCATAAAGAAGAGGCAGGCAGAAGTTCAAACACAATAAGGCAGTCCAATCCAAACACCAGTACAAAGGAAAATCCACAAGGCTGAAACAGAATGCAAAACAATGATGACAGAAACGCTCGGTAAGGCAGGTTGACTGGCAATTCTTCGCACAGGAATGATGGCATAGCCATGCTTAAATGTCCACCAAACAGGAAGTAACCAATGAAGCAGAGGGAGCTGCACAAAGTCAGTACTCGGGAGAGGGCTCCCTCTGCTGGCATGGCGTTACAGAACACCCCAGGAGAGACTCCTGGCGCTCTACGAGGATGTCCCCGTGGTCGCGATGCTGGACGATCGGGTCTGGCTTGATGGAATTATTCAATAAGCGATAGATCCAGGATGTCGTGAGCGGCTACCCATGATCTCTCCTCAGGTTAGTATCCCTCCCAGTCCACCAAGTATTGGAGCTGACCCCCTCTCTGTCTGGAGTCCAACAACTCCCTTACCACATATGCCGGAGTTCCATCAATGTCCAGCGGTGGAGGTGGCTCCCGGTTCTTGACGTTGGGGTCAGCATCTGGGGGGACCGGTTTGAGGAGGGAAACATGGAAGGATGGAGAGACACGATAGTTAGCAGGAAGTTCCAACTGATAAGTAACCTCATTTATTGGTCTCAAGATTTTAAATGGCCCATATACCTTGGGCTCAGCTTCCTGCTGGGTAGTCGTAACTTGAGGTCCTGTGTGGAGAGCCAGACCCTTTGTCCAGGTTGGTAGGGAGGATGTGGGCGTCGCCGTCTATTGGCCCGGATTTCCTGGTTCCTGATCGCTCTTTGCAGACGCACATGAGCGCTGTCCAACACCCTCTCACTACGTTGAATCCAGTCATCCACTGCTGCTGCTAGAGATGGTTCACCGGACCACGGAACATGGGGGGTTGGTATCCTAGCACGCACTGGAAAGGAGTGAGTCCAGTAGATGAATGCCTTAGCGAGTATTTTGCATACTCTGTCCATGGCAAAAACTCGGACCAACGATGCTGTTCATGACCACAGTATGACCTGAGATATCTGCCAATTTCTTGGTTCAGTCTTTCAACTTGTCCGTTTGATTGAGGATGGTAACCTGAAGTCAAACTAACATTGATGTCCAGTTGTCTAGAGAAGGCCATACCTGTGATGTGAACTGTGTCCCTCTGTCGGACACAATGTCTTCGGGTATACCATAGACTCAAAAGACGTGATGAAACATTGCTTGGGCTGTTTCCATGTCCGTGGGGAGACCTTTCAAAGGGATAAGCCGGCAGGCTTTAGAGAACCGGTCAATAATTACCAGAATGTTCGTGAATCCGTTCAATAGGGGAAGATCAGTGACAAAGTCTATTGAGAGGTGGGACCAAGGCCTTTGAGGTATAGGCAGGGGTTGTAATAAACCAGATAGTTCCTTGGGTGTTTTAGATTGTGCACAGACTGAACAGGACTTGACATAGTTAGCCACGTCCTTGACCATGGACGGCCACCAAAACGAGTTCTGTATGAGGTGAAGGGTTCTCGAAATACCTGGATGGCCTGAGCAAAGTGATGTGTGAACCCATTGCATAACTTAAACTCTGAGATTTGAAGGAACATAGTGCTTATTTGGCAGGCAACCTGGTGGTGTGGGCTCGTTCTGTTGTTCTCTCTGAATGTTTTCCATTAAATCCCATGTAACTGGTGCAATGATGATAGATGGTGGGAGGATTGATTCCGGTCTGAATTCTGCTTGTGGGTGATCATGCTTTCTGGATAATGCATCCGCCTTTCTGTTCTTGCTACCCGGATGGTAGGTTACGGTGAACCGGAACCTTGTAAAGAATAGTGACCAGCGTTGTGGCTTTTTCATTGTGTTGTGGCTTAATTTCGTTTTGTTGTGCACTACTGGGCCACCATACAGAATTCTTAGAAGAAAAAAAAGTTAATATTCCATGATGTAAAGTCAAAATTATTAGGAAAAAAGTCAGCAATCCATGATTTAAACTCAGTAGGAGTTCCCTGAAGGAGGGAACGGAGATTTACGTCGGAACTGACAGACAAATTGGGATCTATTTTCAGAGACCAATCTACTTAGAGGGTTTAAACATGAGCCAATGAACAATGGCATGGGGTTCACTTATTCCACTCTTTGCCCGAAGCGCAGGTATAAATTCGGAAGTGGAAGTACCGCATACCGCTTTTCAACTGAGGAGCCGAGACCCATGATTCGGCCTTCAGCTGAAGCACAGCACCTGGCGACGGGACGTACATCTCCGTTCCCTCCTTCAGGGAACGAGGGTTACATACGTAACCGAGACGTTCCCTTTCAGTCAGTCACGTTCGAAGTACGTCGGAACTCGTCGTAGAAGTACGTACGGCAGGGAAGGTCAGTCACAGCTGTTCCTGCAAGACCCAATCAGTATGACTATTGGATAATGCTGGGAAAGCATGCCCATCTCGGGACGCTTTGGAGCCATATCCTTCAATAGAAGGAGAGGTGGCAGATTACACATAAGGACTAACCTATCATGGTAGTGCTACATATGGCAGTCTCTGTGGTGGATCCAACCTGGTTCCAGGGGAAAGAACACCCCAGAGACGACAGAGCGGGCTCTGTCAAGGGAAAGACACAGGGATAGCCTAGTAGGGTAGCTGGTACCGTGGAAGAATACACATATGGGGTTTGACGTTAGGGAACCGCTACATATCCAGCCTACACACATGTTCCACAAGCATACGGGTGCAGGCCTGGCGCCAGACAGCCACAATGTCTGACACTGAAGGGGTGACGGAGGAGCTCACGGTGTTAGCCATTTCCGGGGAAAAGAACTGGAGAAATAGACGCACGTATGCGGGGCCCAGAGGGCGGGAGTGGCAAGCCGACACTAGAATGGGCACTTAGCGCTGCTGGCCACTGGGGGCAAGGATGTGGGAAGATACCAGCTCTACACGGAGGCTATAGAAACTAGCGAACGTGTTAGGTGTCACCCAGCCCGCAGCTCTACATATGACTGTCAGCGAGGTGCCTTGAGCCAGTGCCCAGGAGGAAGCTACACTCCTTGTGGAGTGTGCTTGCAACCCAAATGGGCAAGGCACATCTTGGGACTGGTAAGCCAAGAAAATAGCATCCAGTATCCAGTGGTCTAACCAGGTTCTAAAGCTTTGAGTCCGGTCAACGTAAGCACAAAGAGTGCGGACGGGACACAACAAAAACAGGGCTGGGTCTGCCTCTTCCAAGGGCAACGCTTGCAGGTTCACCACTTGGTCCAAGAAGGGAGTGGTGGGAACTTAGGGCACTTATCCAGGCCGGGGTCTCAGAACAATGTGAGAGTTGGCCAACCCGAATTCTATGCACGATTCATTGATTGAACGTGCGTACAGGTCCCCTACCCTCTTGATTGAGGTCAATGCAGTCAGGAGTACTGTCTTCATGGACAGGATATTTAATTCTACAGATTGTAAAAACTCAAAGGGAGGACCCTGAAGTGCTCTGAGCACCAGAGCTAAGTCCCAAGTGGGTACCGAGTTTGAAAGAGGAGGATTCCGTCACCTTGCACCTCTGAGGAACCTGCCGATTAAGTTGTGCTTACCTAAGGACTTGACTTCCAATGCATCGTGATATGCCACTATTGCTGCAATGTACACTTTGAGGCCTTCGCTCCAGCCCATCTTGCAAACAACCACCTTTGGGTGTCTTCCCAGTGGGAAGAACACCAGTCAACAAATAGGTTCCACTTCAGAGCGTAGAGGTGCCTCATAGAGGGAGCTCTAGCAGAAGTGAGGGTGTCTACCACTTCTTGTGGCAGGCCACCTAGACCAAGTCCCTGTGTTTGCACAACTGATCCCGGGACTTGTGCAGGGCCCGATTCAGAATGCACAGGTCCAAGATTGGCCTTAACCCACCACCTTTCTTGGATACAATGAAGTAGGGGATGTCGAACCCCCGACTTCATATCGGCTAGACTAGAGGAACCGGCTCAACCACTTCCTTCGCCAGCAGGACATCAATCTCTGACGGCAAGACATGATCATCGCCGCTCCGCACTGTGGGGAAGAGGATGCTCTTGTACTTGGAAGGCCAGTGTGCGAACTGAATCACGTACCGAGTCTGATGGTACAGATGAGCCAGCGAGATGGCCTAGGGAGACCTAGCCAGGCCCCCAGAGACTGAACAAGCGGGACCAACCCAAGACATACCCAAGATGGGGTAGTGAAGTGGAGTACTCAAACACTGGCCAAAGAGGCCGGCCTGACAGACAGGAGCGTTGAAGAACCGCACTTTGTCGGTCTCACGCATATCTGCCAGGTTCAACCACAAGTGGCGTTCCTGGACCACAAGTGTGGACATCGCCCGACCCAGGGAGTGTGCAGTGACTTTCATCGGCCTGAGGGCGAGGTCCGTTATGGTACGCAGTTCGTGCATAACCCCTGGGTCAGAACTACCCAGCGCCTTGGCCTGGTAGACCTGCAGGAACACCATGGCATGCGAAGATGACATGGCTTCCCCGCAGGCTGTGTAAGCCTTGCCCGGTAGTGTGGACGAGAACTTACATGCCCGGGAGGGGAGATGCAGTTTTCCCTCCAGTCAGTAGCGGTCTTTGGACACAGTTGCATCGCGAACCGACTGCTCTACTGGGGGGATCTCCATGTAACCCTTAGGTACGCCACCATCGAGAGTAGTGAGGATGGAGGAGTCAGTCTATCTGTTTGTTGTGTTGTAAGGCGCTATCCACGACTTTGTGAGCTCCTGATGCACTTCCGGAAAGAATGGCACTGGGGTGGGGCGCTGAGACCAGCACTGGCTCGGGACAGGGTGGAGGGTTCCACTCCAGCCCGACACTCACGGCGGCCCAGGAGAGCATAGCCGTGAGCTCTGGATCAGACTCAGGCAACACTACCACACCTGAAGGGAGCAGCGCAACCGAATCTTCATCTCCAGGATCCATTAGCTCGTCCTATCCATATCCTCGGCAGAACCCAAAAAGTAACGGTTAGAAAGTCAGAATTCCGGGATATAAAGTTAGAATTCTTAGGGGAAAAAAGTCAGAATTTCAAGATTTAAACTCAAAATTCTGAGAAAAAGTCAGAATTCTCTGATGTAAATTCTGAATTATTAGGAGAAAAATCAGAATTACGGGATGTAAAGTCAGAATTCCATGAATTCGCAATTCTGAGAAGAAATGTCAGAATTGTTCGATATAATCTTGCAGGAGAAAAAAGTGAGATAAAGTTGAAATTACCATTTAAATTTTTGTTCCGTGACTCACAATTATGACTTTATACTTTGCAATTTTTCGCACAAACTCTCAGCTATGAGAAAAGAAGTCTGAATTGTGAGAAATAAACACAATTTTGAGGAAAAAGTCACAATTACATAAACACGCTTCCATAATTAGTTATTAGTTTTTCAAACTAATAACTGAGTTTTCTCACTGGTTGAGAGCAAATTATGTTTCACTTATTGCAGACTGTAAATATTAATCACATATTTACTCACTTATTACTCACGTATTGTACAGGAAATTATGTCAGATTCTGGCTGTGTTACAGAGACAATTCAATCATAATCATTAGGGTGCATGAGGAAACCAGAGGAATTCGGAGGTCCTGTTTTTCTCATACATTGCACCCCGTGTGGTGTGGCCCAGCATGGCTGGATCTGGGCCAAACAGAAGAAGGACATTAGACACATTCCACAACAGATAAAAATAGAGCTTTTATTGTATACCCACTGCCAGGTCGCAGACAATAAGCCCTCATCTCCTTTAACCTCTGAACTCTGTTTCCAGCCCTAAACTACACTAGAGACCATGTCAGATAACATGCTGTGATTTCTATTTGTAATGCACTGATCATGGGAAATGTCAGAATCAAAATATTCTGTGATTTTTGCTTATTTATTTATTTATTTATTTATTTATTTAACCATTAATGTTTGGGTAAATCTCATGAAAACATTTATCTATCTATCTATCTATCTATCTATCTATCTATCTATCTATCTATCATCTGTCTGTCTGTCTGTCTGTCTGTCTGTCTGTCTGTCCATGGACTCACTCACTCACTCACTCACTCACTGACCCATTCTCTCCCTGACTCACTCACTCACTGACTGATACACTTACTCACTGACTCACTCACTCACTGACGGACTCACTCACTCACTCACTCACTCACTCACTCACTCACTCACTCACTCACTCACTCACTCACTCCCTCACTGATTCACTCACTCACTGATTCACTTACTCTCTCACTTATTCACTCACTGACTCACTCACACACTCACTGATTCACTCCCTCACTGATTCAGTCACTCACTGACTCACTCACTCACTCACTCACTCACTGACCCACTTACTCACTGACTCACTCACTCACTGACCCACTTACTCACTGACGGACTCACTCACTCACTCACTCACTCACTCACTCACTCACTCACTCCCTCACTGATTCACTCACTCACTGATTCACTTACTCTCTCACTTATTCACTCACTGACTCACTCACACCCTCACTGATTCACTCCCTCACTGATTCAGTCACTCACTGACTCACTCACTCACTCACTCACTCACTGACCCACTTACTCACTGACTCACTCACTCACTCACTGACCCACTTACTCACTGACGGACTCACTCACTCACTCACTCACTCACTCACTCACTCACTCACTCACTCACTCACTCACTCACTCACTCACTCACTCACTCACTCACTGATTCAGTCCCTCACTGATTCAGTCACTCACTGACTCATTCACTCACTCACTCACTCACTCATTCAGATTCAAATTCAAATTCAAAAAGCTTTATTGGCATGGTGAAATAAATCTTTACATTGCCAAAGCATTCATAACACTATACGATATAAATAAATAAATAAATAAATAAATAAATAAATAAATAAATATAAAAAAAATTATGGGTGGGCATTGATTAATTTTTTTTTAATCTAGATTAATCTCACTGTGATTTTGAAATTAATCTAGATTAATATAGATTAAAATGGCTCATTTGAATTCTGCCGAAGGCATTCAGAATATGTGTGCTACCCAAATAATGACTGGTGCTTTCACACCCCGAGTTCGATTGCTCCCTGGACCGTGTTCATATTATATTTGTGGGTCCGAAACCGGGGTTCGTTTGCGTCATCAAAGCAGCAGCTGTTTACCCCGTTACTTGGTAACGACGTCGAGCGAGGAGGTGGCAGAATGAATAGCGTTGTTCACCTAACTTTTATATTTTTGTTTTTGAACCGTTAGTTTGGTTACCAAAGCTTCAGTAGGTAATGGCACTTGCGTCTATCTGCCGCGGATGTACTGCAAATGCTCTAAAGAACGCTGACGACGAGCAGAAATGAGATTTACAGCTCTCTGCTTGCAGTACGCCAGTCACGCTCGTCAGGACTCGAGAACGCTTCGCGGGTTTGCTCCCGAGTTCGGATGCCAGCGTTCACGCTTGATGTGGTAATTTCACAGTTTGTAAACACGCAGGTTCGAAGACTCGTTCTCGCTCCCTACAGTACAATTCGGCTAGGTAGCTATACATCCGCGCTAAAATATCATTGTGAAAGTCATCATAGCTTGCGTAGTATAGACCCAGCTCCCAACCCAACTTTGAGAATAGATTAACGGCGATATTTTTTGTATATCGCCCGATAAGAGTCTCACGTTAACGCAGCACGTTAACGCCGATAACGGCCCACCACTAAAATACATACATACATACATACATACATACATACATACATACATACATAATAAAAATGACATGAAAATAAACATTGCAATAAAAATGTCCGATATTCTAACATTCACACAGTTGGTAGCTCTGTCCTGCTGGAGGCTCTTCTGTCATGACAGGACCTCACGAACCTGGCAGCCAGGTGTGCGCTCGCTGGGCGTTCTCCTAGCAGGAGTGGGAATTTGTCCATATTTGATTTGTGAAGGAAGTCTTTCTGGTGGGTTGTGAAAGGGGAGAGAAAGTGTCCCTGATTTTTTTATAGTTGGGGTAGAATGTCAGGAAGTGTAGTTCTGTTTCCAGCTGATTCTCTGTGCAGTGAGGACTCTTCCTTCACCAGCCAGGTCTGTCTGTGTCTGCCCATCTCTATACTCAGACTGTGTTCACGTAGTCTGTACATGCTCAGGACCTTCCTCAGTTTAGGGTCGCTCACTTTACTCAGGTATCCTGCCAATTCATACTTTCTGTTTAGGGCCAAATAGCATTACAGTTTCAGACTGATCTCATGAAATGGCGTATGTATGACACGCCAATTCGTATGCATTTTGGCGTGGTATTAAGACGCATAATTGCAGCGTGTTTATCTACGCCGTTTCATTCTATCCCCCTACACTGTCCCTACCTCTAAACCTACCCATCACACACACACACACACACACACATATAATTTTTACATAAAAAACTACATAATTTAGTATGTTTATAAATACATTTACATTTTGGACACACACATAATGGTTCGTTTCGGCGTAGACATAAACGCGGAATTACACGGCGTACAGGTACACGCGGAAATGATGGTTCGTTTCGGCGTACACATACACGCGGAAAACACACTGCGTAGACATACACGTGGATAGCTCAAAATGCGTACAGATAACATGCCATTTGGGGCTTTAGAAAGTGGCGTGTATGTTTACGCAAAGTCATGATGTCATGTTGCCAGTTTACTCTGTTTTTCTGTTCAATTTTTTTTTTCTGCGTCTGTCCAATGTTTAAGGTATTTTTCTTTGTGTGTTTTAATGATTTGGTTTGGTCTGGAGATGTTTGTATTGTCAGTTTGTGACGTCAGCTCTAAGACCAAACGGCCGAAGGCGTTGTTCTCTGGCTTCAGCTCTCTGTAGGTCAGTGCTTCGTTATGGAGTGTCTGTTCATCGCTATTTTTTTAAGTGGGCATGGAATTTAATTGCTCTTTTTTTAATTCTTATTACAAGGGGATATAGTCCTAATTCTGCTCTAAAGGCATTATTTGGGGTTTTGCGCTGAACTTGTAGCAGGATTTTGCACCGCTCGGTCTGCAGAGTCTCTATGTAGTCAGCAGCCATATCACCCTGTAGCCCAAGACTGGTTTCCCACTGAAGCTAAGCAGGGCTGAGCCTGGTCAGTACCTGGATGGGAGAGCTCCTGGGAAAACCAGGTTGCTGCTGGAAGAAGTGTTAGTGAGGCCAGCAGGGGGTGCTCACCCTGTGGTCTGTGTGGGTCCTAACGCCCCAGTATAGTGATGGGGACACTATACTGTCAAAGAGCACCGTCCTTTGGATGAGACATTAAACTGAGGTCCTGACTCTCTGTGGTCATTAAATTGGCCTCTGTCCATCATGACCTCCTACTCCTCCCCATATACTGATTGGCTTCATCATTCAGTCTCCTATCCACCAATCAGCTGGTGTGTGGTGGGTGTTCTGGCACAATATGGCTGCCGTCGAATCATCCAGGTAGATGCTGCACATTGGTGGTGGTTGAGGAGATTCCCCCCTTTCAAAGTGCTTTGAGTGTCTAGAAAAGCGCTATATAAATGTAACTAATTATTATTATTATTTGATTATTATTATAAATTATTATTATTATTATTATTATTATTATTATCGGGTGTTTGTCCCATGTGGAGAACTCTTGGTCTGTGAGTGGACCCCAGACTTCACTCCCATACAGCGCGATTGGCTCTACGACAGTCTTCATGATTTTTACCCAGATTCTGATTGTGTTGTCAATTTTTATATTTTTCTTAATAGCATAAAAAGCTCTCCGTGACTTTTCTCTCAAGTCATTAACAGCTTTTTTTCAAATTTCCTGTGTTGCTAATATTTATGCCAAGGTAAGTGTAATCCTGCATGTGTTTGAGGGGAATGTGGTCTAATTTAAAACTATGATGTTGGAGGGGTCGACTTCCGGAAGGCAAATGGAGTAGACGTGTTTCGCTTGAGCCACTTTAAAAGCCTATTTCAGCTTTAAACAGACCACATGGACGAAATTTATAATCTTTTGTTAACATGACCTCCAAATCGAGTAAAACTATGATGTTGGTCTTGACGCCTAGGTCTTTTTTTGAAAATCTTATGATGACTCACTGTAGAATAGAATCAGTGAGAATTAAGTGTAGAACTGAATGCATGTTGGTGTTCAAATTGCTTGCAAACTCTAATGAAATAATAATCAAGCAAAACTTGAGCATTTCCATGTGCAATACCAGTGAAGTTTGTGAAGTTGTTCAGTACTATCCCAGCTTATAGAGAGAACTATTACTAAACGAGGTTATATTACATGCAAAATGAAATAAAGTTTCAATTGTGAGAAATATAATCACAATTACAAAAAAATAAACATGCTGTTTAAAGAGCAGCGTTTCTGCTTTCCTCCATCTCCGTCTCTCTTTAGTGTGTAATGTTGCAGTTTGCTCATGAAAGCGTCCCTCCAGCGGGAGTTCTTCTCTATATCAGTGTCAGTGTTTTTGAACTCCTGAAAAGCCTCCATTGTGGTCTTGATTTTTCTTCCGGGAACCAACATGTCACAATATTCCTCATTATAATAATCCATAAGCATTTCCCAAACACTTGACCAATCACAACACACTACTCCAGCTGACTAATCAGAGCACAGTGTGCTTTTCAGAAGGAGGGGCTTCAGGGAGTTACTGACAGACTGGGAAGAGACGAGCTGTAACAATGGAGAATTTGAGGAAAATAATCAACATTCAAGCAGGTCAACCTGCTCTAGAGCCCAAAAACAACATCAAGACTCTGTACAGGGGCATACTATGGCCTTTATAATACATTGCAAGGGAGAACGTAATGTAGACTACAACAATGCATGTGCTTAAGAGGTGTTTGGGACGAATTGCATTTGTTTATTTTAAACTCTGCCAACTGTCATTCAAGCACTGTTTGTTTACAATTTTCCTCTTGGCCATCGGGCAAACTGCAGACCTCTCAGCTCGAGGCCCCTGACTGTCAGAGGCCCCGCAACCCCCCTAGTCCAGGTCATAATCCATTAATTGGGTTCTGGTTGATGGAGTTGATGTGTGGTATGCATTGCATTGATGCAATCTAAGCATGACCTTTCACATATAGATCTACATTTATAGCAGAGTATTGTTAGTTTTCTGGAGGCAGTTTTGACTTTTCTCTAACCTCTTCTAAACGGCATGTTTTGTTTGTGAAGGCTTTTAGATTGTGATAAGAGTATAGTTTAAGGAGAGGATCTCTTTCTTGACAGCGCTTTTAAGATAAATCCTCATATGCAGCCAGTCCTGAATGCAGAAATATTCTGACTTTAGCTTAAGATACCAAATATGATGGATTACAGTGCATTCATCAGATACTATTTCTTTCTTTACTATTCTTGCATTAGAAACCAACCTTGTGTGTGTGTGTGTGTGCGCGTGTGTGTGTGTGTGTGTGTGTGTGTGTGTGTGTGTGTGTGTGTGTGTGTGTGTGTGTGTGTGTGTGTGTGTGTGTGTGTGTGTGTGTGTGTGTGTGTGTGTGTGTGTGTGTGTGTGTGTGTGTGTGTGTGTGTGTGTGTGTGTGTCGTGTGTGCGTGTGTGTATGTGATGGGTAGGTTTAGGGGCAGGAAAACCCAACGTGTGTGTGTGTGTGTGTGTGTGTACATGTTTTTCTATCCTGGTGGGGACTTCAACCTGACTGCACACAGACTCATGGGGACTCACACAGGTCCCCACGGGCACAAAAGCTTATAAATCACACAGGATGAGTTGTTATGAAAATGTAAAAATGCAGAATGTCTCCTGTGATGGGTCGGTTTAGTGGCAGGGGCAGTGTAGGGGGATAACATTTACAGTTTTTACAGTATAAAAACCATTACGCCTATGGCGAGTCCCCAGAAGGATAGCGCACCAGACGTGTGTGTGTGTGTGTGTGTGTGTGTGTGTGTGTGGACTGGTAATCCCTACGGTATGGGGACAAAATGTCCCCACAAAGATGGCAATATCCAAAATCCTTGTCCTTGTGGGGACATTTTTTGGTCCCCATGAGGAAAACATCTTATAAATCACACTAAGTGATGTTTTTTGAAAATGTAAAAATGCAGCATGTCTCCTGTGATGGGTAGGTTTAGGGGCAGGGGCAGTGTGGGGGATAGAAAATATAGTTTATACGATATAAAAACCATTACGCCTATGGAATGTCCCCATAAAACATGGAAACACAACATGTGTGTGTGTGTGTGTGTGTGTGTGTGTGTGTGTGTGTGTGTGTGTGTGTGTGTGTGTGTTACCAACAAGTCAATTAGGTTTCTTGAAGCCAATAAGAGCCTTTAATAGAGTTGTGGCAAAGCTGCTCTTAGTCACCATTGACAGCCCTTACAAAGCCTTTGTTTCCCAAACATAGAAGAGACCGGGGTTAGCTGAATTTCTATATATCTGAGGTTAGGTTTAAGTCTGTATAGACACATCTGGAGTGCGATAAAGCTAGAGAACATTTACACCATTATTTCCCAGAAAAAAAGATGACCTTTTATAACAATAGGTAAACTGTAAACAATTAATGAAAAAGTAAAAATGTACAAGGTAACATACAAAAATATATCCTTTTTGTCAACAAAAATGGAAAAACATAAACAACTTGCCTCCTGCCTCCAAACTCTGACCTGAAAACACAATTCCCAGCTGGTTTTATTGTCCACCTGTTAAATTTGAACATTTACTAATTTAAGGCAGTTTTGAATCAACATACAGACTATAATTGGCCTTTTGCTCATAATGTCACAGTTTCTGAGATAGCCCTTGTGACAACTAGCCCCGGTCTCCTATAGTAACAATATTTTCTAAATGTGCGTTTTAATACAATTACCACAGAATTTTCTTTAGAAAATAAACAATTCCACATATAAAGTAACATTATTTCCACATTTTACTAATGAGTCAAATCAATTATCAAGTACTTCCATTTAGTAAACACTACACCAAAAAAAAAAGAAATTCCCCATAATTATTGATTCATAAATTCTGTTATTTGATGTTTATGCTATATGTATATATCATTTTGAGTCTAAGCTGTATGGAAAAAAAATGCAGTACGATATAATATTTAATGTAATTTTTTTTACATTTATACATTTTTTGTATTTACAGGGAGTTTTGATACTCTGGTATCATGTAAGTCAAATATTTCCCATTTAATATATACAAACAACATGTACATAAGTGGCACCAATAATTATTTGAACACTAGAGTCACACTTAAAATGTCTGAATGCCATTGCATTAGGAAAGAAAAAGAAAAAAATCATACCACATGGCATATTTTAAAGAAATACAGCTTAGTTGGGTTTTAAATGATAAAACACTGAGAGCTGACTTGATACTTAATACTCATAAATAACCAAAATACCAGTTTATTAGTGTTTCTTCAGCTATAGGCACTTTTAGACAAATATTTCTCACACTCTTTGGTTTAGTTTGTCTGCTAGCAGGGAACATACTGTATATGCATCACATTTTTTTTCTGAAACAAATGTTTAATAGCGTTCTGTGGTGGAACTTGGTGTGGGAAAAATGATAATCATAATTTAAAATAATTACACTCAAATTAAATAAAGCTTTTTTCCTCCTAGATTTACACATTTCAATTAATCGTAAAATTCCATTCATATTAAGAATTTAAAATGACTAAAGTGTAATAAAATATTTTGTATAAATCGTATCTAGTTTATGTGATTCTTATTCAAAAATGAAAATGTTTAAATTGAAGTTTATGATTTATACAAAATGTTTCATTAATCTGCTCAATTCATAATATGATAATAGGTAAGGATTATTCAATTCAATGGCATTTGAAGAAAAAAAATCAATGTACCTGGTTATTTCGCTATTTGTTAGCTAATTAAGAATGCAATATTTTATGAAATATGATTTTATCTAGCCTAATATTTTACATACAACGTATTTTACATGCATTAAGAGGCATTTGCAAAGTAGCAAAACTGTTTTCCAAGACTGTGTTGTAACGAGTGCCCATGGTTGAAGAAACACTTAATTGCAAACACAGGAAAATGCCAGAATTAGTTTGCAGATTGCGCTTATTTTTCTGTCATTCATACATTTCAATCGTGTCCAAATGCGAGTCTCTCAGGTGCGTTGCGTCGTCAAGCAAACGATTTTCTTAAAAGCCTTTCTGAAGTCCCTGTTGAAAATCGTGTAAATGATGGGATTCACCGAGCTGTTGCAGTATCCAATCCAGAAGAACAGCTTGAAAAGTGCTTCGGGCGGCACGCAGCTCTCCCTGCAGATGGCCTGGAGACTGTAGGTGAAGAAGAAAGGAACCAGCAGAGTAAAAACCCCATGACCACAGCCAAAACGAAGGTGAATCGTTTCTCTCGCATCTGAGCCACTTTGGTTTTCGACACCGCCGCGAGCTGTTTGCTGCTCTGCTCCTGATTGGAAGCCCAGGAGATCCGGCTGGTCCTTTGCGCGCAGCGCGCGCCGTCCACCCGTCTGCGCTTGGAGAAGCGCGAGCTCTTGGGTTTGCTGTCTGACGTTGCGCTCTCCTCCAGGTCGATATCATCCAGCTCCTCCTGTCCCTGGTTGCTCTCCGAGCTGTTGCTGCTCGGAGACTCCTTCTCAAACTTAGCTTTCCTCACGAAACACGTCTCGGACTGGGACGGCTGCCTCTCCAGACCGTTCTTGGCCACGAATACCGTGGACGAGCGCTGTTTGGCGACGCGGTAGATTTTACAGTAAACCGTGATCATGATGAACCCCGGCGCGAAAAACGACACCACGCACGAGGAGAGTATGTACCAGGTCTCGTCGTTTATTAAACACTCCGTCTCGTTGTGTTTGGTCATGATGAGGGGTGGGAATGAGATGACGGCTGATATGACCCACACCACCGCGATCATGGTCTTGATGCGCTTTGGCGTTCTCTTCAAGTTGTAGCTCACCGCCTTGGTGACGGACCAGTACCTATCCAAGCTGATGCCGCACAGGTGCACGATGGACGACGTGCAGAACAGAACATCCAGAGCAAGGTAAAACGCGCACCAGGTGCTGCCGAAGTACCAGTATCCCATGATCTCGTTGGCGAGTGAAAACGGGATCACTAGTGTGGCCACGAGGATGTCCGCGCACGCGAGTGACACGAGGAAGAGGTTCTGTGGCGCGCGGAGCGCGCGGCTTGTCAGAACCGCCACGATGACTAGAACGTTCCCAACGATGGTAAGCATGATGATGATGGAGACCACGAGGATGATGAACGCGGCGGCCGGGTCCGTATACGGCCATGGTCTTGAGGTGATGTTGATGCTGGCATTCTCCTCCGTTGCATTGGACTGAGTTACATCCATGCTGAGTCCATGTTCCTGACAGTCAGGTTAGTGTTTCCAGTTAGGTGGTGTCACCAACGCATTGATAAAATGACACAAGAAAAACTTGGGCTGTCAGTGCGCTCTGCTGCCGCGATCGTATCATGCTTGCGAGATAAACGCTGTTCATCGCGCACGCAAAGACTTCGATACGAACAAATTGACGCGCGAAACAGAATTCCAGAGTAGCTGCGCGCGTTCTGTCAGACGCGCTCCAGAGAGGCGCACGCGAGTTCTCCACACATGCTCTACACCGGACTGAGTGCTGAGATGTGTGAGCTCGAGCTGGAGCTAATCACATGACGTCATGCAGGAGTCCAACCCATCTTTAAACACGCACACACACGCGCGCGTCTGGTTCGCTGTCTTTGTGGGGACTCTCCATAGGCGTAATGGTTTTTATACTGTACAAACTGTATATTCTCTACCCTTACACTAACACTACCCTACACCTAAACCTAACCAACACACACACACACACACACACACACACACACACACACACACACACACACACACACACACACACACACACACACACACACACACACACGTCTGGTTTACTATCTTTGTGGGGACTCTCCATAGACGTAATGCATGTTATACTGTACAAACCGTATTTTCTATCCCCCTACACTGCCCCTGCCCCTAAACCTACCCATCACAGGAAACATTCTGCATTTTTACATTGTCAAAAACTCATTTTGTATGATTTATAAGCTTGTTTTCTCATGGGGACCTCAATTTATGAGTCTGTGTGCAGTCAGGTTTAAGTCCCCACCAGGATAGAAAAACATGAACACACACACACACACACACACACACACACACACACACACACACACACACACATGTTGTGTTTCCATGTTTTATGGGGACATTCCATAGGCGTAATGCATTTTATACTGTACAAACCGTATT
Organism: Gobiocypris rarus; assembly: GCA_023029165.1. Classification (NCBI taxonomy): domain Eukaryota; kingdom Metazoa; phylum Chordata; class Actinopteri; order Cypriniformes; family Gobionidae; genus Gobiocypris; species Gobiocypris rarus. Next base: position 53,105,718 of record CM040932.1, read on the forward strand.
TTCTATCCCCCTACACTGCCCCTAAACCTACCCATCACAGGAGACATTCTGCATTTTTACTTTTTCAAAAACATCACCTAGTGTGATTTATAAGATGTTTTCCTCATGGGGACCAAAAAAATGTCCCCACAAGGACAAAAATTTGGATATTGCCATCTTTGTGGGGACATTTTGTCCCCATTCCGTAGGATTACCAGTCCACACACACACACACACACACACACACACACACACACACACACACACACACACACACCCTACCCCTAAACATCAGTGCTTTCAATGCAAAAGCCTTTTAAAAGCCACCTTTCACTTCAAATCTGTTAAATCCCAGCCTCAGCCTATTCAGAAGTTCAAAAAAATGCTAATTTTAAAGAAAAAAAGATCAGTCAGACATAGAGGCTTTTGCATCTGAAGTATTCATAGAGCATATATATATATATATATATGCTTCAGTCCAGTTTAAATATTACTAACATTATCAAAGTTTTTCTTAGAGATTTGACAGCAGAAAGACTCAAGAAGCACAAGCTGAAGGACGACATTTGTAATTAAACTATACTTTTACTTGATAAAAGAGTCTAAACTATCAGTCAGAGACAGAAGGCTTTTAATTAAAGTTTTGTTCATGTTGATTATTCAGAGGCCTTTGCAGTGTGTGTGTGTGTGTGTGTGTGTGTGTGTGTGTGTGTGTGTGTGTGTGTGTGTGTGTGTGTGTGTGTGTGTGTGTGTGTGTGTGTCAGATATGATACAGTAGACTTTATAATGTTCATGTTTTGAAACAAAAGAGTACAGTATCAGTGTGACCTTTGTGACAGTTTGAGCATCACAATGTAATTCAGGCTTTGCAAAGAGGTTGTTATTGATGGATGGAGCAGTTAAACACTATATTAGACCTGACAGTGGTTTCACATGTGAAAAGAGCATTTGCACAGTCTAAAAGCCACAGCAGCAAAAAATTGCCAATTTATATGTAAATGTCAGAGAAAGGGAGTAAAACGGTAATGTAAAATGAATGATTAATATAATAAGTGGACTTTTTGCTCTGAAGTGTTGCTGATGTTCAATGTTCAGAATATGAATCGTGAATGTGACCGGAGAGTGCTGATCAAATAAGTAAATCAGCATGAGAAAGTCGATTCGTCTGGCTGGAGAATCTGAGTAACACCTGCTGCTGATCACTGTTTTACTATCCTTATGGGGACACTTGGTCCCCACAATGTAATATAAACAAGGACACACACACACACACACACACACACACACACACACACACACACGTTGTGTTTCCATGTTTTATGGGGACATTCCATAGGCGTAATGCATTTTATACTGTACAAACCGTATTTTCTATCCCCTACACTGCCCCTGCCCCTAAACCTACCCATCACAGGAGACATGCTGCATTTTTACATTTTCAAAAAACATCACTTAGTGTGATTTATAAGATGTTTTCCTCATGGGGACCAAAAAATATCCCCACAAGGATTTTGGATATTGCCATCTTTGTGGGGACATTTTGTCCCCATACCGTAGGGATTACCAGTCCACACACACACACACACACACACACACACACACACACACACACACACACACACACACACACACACACACACACTGGATCACTAGCTATGTGGGGACTCTCCAAAGACATAATGGTTTTTATACTGTACAAACTGTATACTCTTGCCCCACACTAACCCTACCCCTGAACATACACACACACACATAGACATTTACTCCTGCATATAACCACATAATTTCCTTCTTAACTCAACAGAACACATTTTTCCTCCCTTTACTCTACACATGAATTCATTCATACCTTCCCTCCATTTTCATCATCTGTCTGGGAGGTCATGCTCCATACATCCCATAATTGCAGTATGAGAGTATATCGCCAGCTTCTGGTCCCAGAAAATGCGTCAGGAATCATTTCTCATGGGATGATGGCAGGATTTCCTCCACTGCCACTCTCATTCTCTCTCTGGCCATGCATGCGCATACATCAGTGTTCAGAGGAAAATATCACATGCAAGAGCAACAGAGCAAAAAAACCCATCTTAATGGGTGGTTACAGTGATAGTTCACCCAAAAAATTACAATTCTATCATCATTAACCCACCCATTTGCTCATAAAACAGACAGCAGGACGACGCAATTAATCAAAATAAAACAAGGTTACGAATATAGTTGCAACATGTGATGTGACATCAAACTATTACATAATTGGGTTATGCTTTAGAATAATGGTCCGTCATTAATAAGTAACTATGCAGAAAGTAATGCAGGACTAATGAGTGGAACTACATTAACACTTCAGCTACTATTTTTGAGATTAAATATTAAGAATATAAAGGAAAACTGCCTATATTTAATAAGATTAGGGGGGAAAAAGCCCTTTATAAAAGGTACAAATATCACATATGCAGTCAAATATACGTCAAAGCTGATTGAACACTGGTGAGAATATTGCCTCAGAATAATGATATTTAACTCTACAGATCAGCCTGATAGATAACCAGAATTGTAAGTCAGAATGTAAACTGGGCCACAAATGGTAAGCACTATTACATTAACCCAAAACTAACTTAAAATTGAAAATGCCACCGCCCATACTGTTTTATTTTATTGTATTATTATTATTATTATTAAAATATTGACATTAAGGGAATAAATTATGCAAATACTTTTACTTTTAATACTTAAAGCTGCAGTCTGTAGTTTTTCCTCTTTGTCGCCATCTCTGTTCAAAATCTGCAATTGCAGTTATTCGCGGAATTATTAACTTTACATGAGTTGTGCCTCGGCACGGCACAGCACGGAGGAATCCAATGTTTTGAGGAGAATGTGCGTCTGTCATGAGAAGGGCTGTCAGTCAGCGCGGCGGTTTGGATACTGTCATTCGGAATCACAGATTCTACTGTTTTAAAATATGACCAACATAAGAATGTCATCTGAACAAGTGAGTAGCCAACATCCACTTTTGTTCTGACCAACTAAGGGGAAAAAGCATTGCAATAAATCTAACGATTGCTTATCATATCACGTCAAACCGTGCTAATTATTTTGTTTTCAAATTGATAATGTTAACATCAGCATTGCGTGACTACATTCAGGCTAATGTGTATTAGGGCTACCTGTAGTTCAGTTTCCATTTCTGTGCAGTCAAATTTCTAATTGTAAGACCGCTGAAATCGCTCCAATGGCGGCAGCGAAGAGCGGGCGAAGGTATCTGCGCGGTCGGTGTTCTCAGCTGGGCAAAATGGATCTAATTCCAATTCCTCTTTATCTGACTCCATTTTATTATAATTTAGAATTTAGATTAGAATGCCAATTTGGTTATTTGGTCATTTATGTTTAATAGTTAGACACACATTTAATTATTCCGTTTAACCCTTTGTGGAAAGTACCCATTCATGATCTCATAGAGATTAATAATTCCAGAGTAAGTCAGAATAAATCAAAATGTAACAATTTATTAAACAGTCAGGTATAATTCCAATTTCATAATCAATTCAAAGATCCTAAAAACATCGAATACTCTTAAGTAAAGAGATGCCTGACTTTCCATAGGTTACGTAACGTTGGCTGGACACAACGTTACGGGCGAATCTGATTACAAAATTGCGCCCTGACTCTTCTGCTACAGTGCCTTAAGTATTCAAATCTGACAATAACTTCTTTCAAATGGTAACATATGTTAACAAAGGAATTTACATTTAATCACTCTCTCAGACCTGTATTGACAAGACCAAATGGTTGAAAGCCACACCTCCAATACTATATATGCAACATCTCTTTAAACTCTTAAAACCATTGTTATCTTCTTGAATATTTCTGTGGGGATGAGATATTTGTACCAGTCGCACTAAGACATTTCCAATGATATCAAACACATATATATTGTTTAGTATTTGTTCATTTTTAGATCATATAGATTTTGGGTATATTTTCAATGGTCACAGCCATTAGGAAGTAGGATGGGGGGAGAAATAAATACATGTAAATTAGAGCCATTCTAAGTTGATTCACTCAGTGTGACGTCGTCTGCAAAAGTTTCCATTGTCCTCAACCAGACAAACCGGCATCACTTTTAAAGCCTTTCAGTCCGCCTCTTGGTCCATTGGGTCAAATTCAAGTGGATCCCATGGGATCATAATTAGACGTTGGTTGATATCTTTTGAGATGTAAGTTGTCTTTGCAATGTAAGCAGCTGTAGGGACCTTCTTAGGGCTCTGTGTTCACCGGCTGGACACCCAGTCTCATTAGGTGTATGTAGTTTGAGTTCAGCAGGTGGATTAGTGTCTTTCAGGTGTTCTACCTGTGGTAGAAGTTCAGCACATCATGTGGGCATCGATTCATAGAGTCAGTCTCGGACCTTGTGACCTGTTCAGTTAACGTGTCACTCCTTCATGGAGAACTTTCTGCTTCTGTAGCACCTTTCCGATGATAATCTGAACTTCCTTGTCCAATCCTCTCACCTCCAACGGTGCGGTTATCTGGCTCCTTTGTAGTTACACGCCATTTGGTGCTTGACACCTGAAAAGCATCTTAATGACCTCTTAATGACTGAACACTGGTGAACTTGAAGTCATAAGGAACACATAATGCAGCAAAAACGAAACATAAAAGTAGGTTCATGTCAGATAGTGTGATTGGTACATCTTCTCTCAAGTGTTTTTTCAAGGTCATAAATGGTAGGGTGGTCTCATTTTATCATCTAATTCTTCACTATCACTGTGGTGGTAGTGCAATCTAAGTATTCTTGGTCTGAATCACTCAAGGAAAAGCAGCAAAAGTCAGTTCAATTAATATATTTAAATATATGATATGCATCAATAAACCATATAAGAATAACAATAATTCAATCACAATTATGAAGGTGTATATCGGTATATAATAACCACTGTGTTTGTTCAGGAATCCCATATGTTATTAATGCAGATCTAAATATGATTAGTCATACAATAATGGGGATTGTGTATTCCTGGTAACAGTGTGTGTGTGTGTGTGTGTGTGTGTGTGTGTGTGTGTGTGTGTGTGTGTGTGTGTGTGTGTGTGTGTGTGTGTGTGTGTGTGTGTGTGTGTGTGTGTGTGTGTGTGTGTGTGTGTGTGTGTGTGTGTGTGTGTGTGTGTGTGTGTGTGTGTGTGAAAAAATGGGCAATAGATCTTTAGTGAAGTAACACTTTAGACTCTATGCCATCTTTATCGTCTATGATGTGTAATGTTCAGCCTGAATAGATTTGGTCTATTCCAGGTGATGTTGTCGTGCGTGTAGGGTGTGTTCTATGTTCATGTTTGGGAGATGGGTGGAATCTAATCAATATCAATCTGTGTTGCATAATTTAGTACCAGTGCTACACTGGGAGGTCGTAGTCATATTGTGAGATGTGAATGACCCCATCATATTTATATTCGCACCATCTCTCACATCTCAAGTTCTGACAATTTTCCGTTGCCCTGGTTCTGATGCAGGGGGAGGGGAACTTTTGGTCGTCCATCCTCCAAGGAATTGCAATTGTCAACCTGAGATAGAAACAAATTTAGAGAGAAACAAATTTGGAGAGAAACAATTTAGAGAGAAACACAGTTAATTTCTGCTGTTGTTTCAGTTTTTTTAACACTTAAAGCTGCTCTTGCAGTCAAGCCTTCACAATCTGCTGTGTTTTAGCATTATACACTCCAGTTCTGCTGGAGAATTTTTCTTTGTTTTAGCATTATAAACTCCAGTTCTGCTGGAGAATTTTTCAGGATTAATCAGAAACTTCTAGTTGCTCTCATTACAGTTAGTTTGAGTGAAGGATGAATTGGTTTTCTATTATCTGTCCACACTTCTAGTTTTTCTAGTTCTGTAGGCATAAGATAATATCACAACTCCTCCATTTTGGCACTGGGAATTGAACCAATGAAAAGTATTAGAACTTGCTCAAATTAGAAATTGCAAAGGTCAGAGTTATTGAGTCCTGTTGTGATGGAAACATTTTCATGGTTAGTGCAATTGTAATTCACACTCTAGCCAGACGGCAATTCTATGCTCCTGTACATGGTTTTACTGCAGCTATATGGGAAATAGCAGAGTTTCCACTCAGAAGACAAACAAATTCAACATAGACAGACACACATGCAACTTGAAATTGCTATACAATTCCAGTATTGCGATTATTCCAATTTACACAAGATTCGTGGCCTAGAATGCATAGCATCTCTACAACCTTTACCTAAGTGTTTAATGCAACATTTACAGTAAAGCAATCATGTGTTTTAAAGAATAAACTTAACTAGCCTATGTGCATCTAGTAGCACAAACAACTATAATGTGTGTTCTATGCACGTGTTTAGTACAATTACAAATTTGAAAATACAGACAGGATCATTGCAATTTGGATGTTTTAATTATTAAACTCACTGCTATTGACCACTATAAAGAGATCAATAGCTGAAGATCTTGCATGAACACTGCAGTTGAGGATATTCATGTCAAATCTTTTACATTGTGTTATACTCAGTAATCAAGATTCCGATAACATTGAGCCTCGCACCGGCCGGGTTTACGATCTCTTGCCACAACTCGTCAGTCTTGGTCATTAAGGCAGAGGCGACACACTGATATTCTGGACGTCCGTTACCACTGTGATCATTCCAGAATATTTTTATTCAGTTCTCTTGGATCTGACTTCGCTTAATTAATGCAAAATTGTTTCCAATCAGAGGCCATGACCATTATCAATGAATTAAGCGACCAACTTGTTATAACTCTAATGATAACTTTCTATAATCATGCCGTGGTTTTCCACGTTTACGTAATTAGAACAACGTTACAATAATTAGGAATTGAGGTTGCCCTATTTAGATTGGTCTAACAATTTATTATTGTTCTAAACGGAATAGACTCGTTTGGCCTATCAACTTCTTTCAGTCCAAGTATACGTACCTTACGCCAATTTGTTAGTCGGAGCTCTAAAACATCAGTCTGGTGTGTTTCACCAATAACCGCATCTTAGTCCGTAACTAACCTGAGCATAGTTTGTGGTGTCATGGACACAACATGATCTACTGAGTTATTAACACAACATACATCATAGTAAGTTTAAATGTATAAAACAAATCATTCGAAATCAAGGATTTTGAATTATTTTTCTGGTAGCAGAACATTACAAACACAAAAGTGTAGGAGTTCTGTTTACAGATTTCCCCAGTTTTGTGTCACCTTCCTCCACATAATGTCCTGCTTGGCAATTGTAATACAATGTATATTATATTTTTATTTATAATATAATTATATTAAAAAGAATATCAAATATTAATGTTATTTCTGGTCCATGTTACCTTGTTATTTGAGCTGGCTCAATTAATGAAAAGGTTTTTTCACAGCCGACTGGCTTGTTCCTTGCATGCACAACAACAGTACGGATTAAGGAGGACTCTGTTGTCGTTAACATCCAATGAACTAGCAGCACATGCTGGGTGCAGTCCAATCCCTGCTCAAATTCTGTTTTTGAGAGTGAAGTTTCGTATTGTATTTTCGTGTCAATGCATTTGAATATGAAAAGGCTGTGGTTCAGGGATGATGTGGCACATTCATTGTGTCAGCTTCGTGCCTCCTGTTGTTTGTCTCCAGGCCTCTAGAGGTCCCCTGTGTTCTCATCCGCCTTAGCTCTTCCTCGTGTGTCCTTGTTAAGTGTTATTCAGGTCACCTGTGCCTTGTTGCCCTGGAGTATTTAGCTGTGGGTTTTTTCACTTGTTCCTCACTCAGTTTTTGAGTCTGGGCTAGGTGTCTCCTGCAAGCTGTCTCAAGTAAGGTGTTATCAGTTATTTGTATTCTCTGGTTTTGTTTTCTCCCCACGTGGAGTTTTTATTTTTTCTCCAGTGATTCTTTGCAGTGTCATTATTTTTTAATACCTCAGTCTGAGAAGAACTTTTGTTGGCATTTTTTGGTGACTTTTTAAGCACCTTGTTTTTTTTAAATAAATCTTCCTTGCCTGAAGTTGCTGCCTGGAGTGTTTCGTTTGGGTCCAACACTATCACTTCTGTAGCTCAGTGGTAGATCTCTCTACACACCACACCCGAGACCCAGGTTCGAGCCCAGCTCGTGACAGAAAAACTGAGTCATTGTCATGGACCCAGAGACACTCAGTACCAAGGATCTGTTGGCAGTGATCACTCAACATGAGTCATCCTTCCAGCGTCATGAAGCTGTTCTCAGCCGACAAGAAGAGCTGATGGCCAAACATTCTCAACTCCTGGCCGACATGATGAGTTCCATCCGCCAGCTCTTTGATCGCCTTCCTGGTCCTGCACCTTCCTCTTTATTACCCCCAAGTGTTGACAGGCCTTCTCCAGTGGTGGAGCCCCGACTACCACCTCCCAAGCCTTTCTCTGGAGATCCTAGTTCTTGCCAGGGTTTCCTCACCCAGTGCTCCCTCACATTCGAGCTCCAACCCTCAAGTTTTCCCACAGACCGTTCCAAGATTGCTTACATTATAACCCTTCTTTCAGACAAGGCGCGCATGGGCCTCCATGTGTGGCAGTCCCAGGAGGCCTGTTGTAATTCCTACGCTGCGTTTGTGGAAGAGTTTAAGCGAGTATTTGATCATCCGGTCAGTGGTGGGGAAGCTTCCAGACGCCTTCTTACACTCCGTCAGGGTTCCCGTAGCACAGCAGATTTTGCCATTGAGTTTCGGACCATAGCAGCAAGGAGCGGATGGAATGATGAAGCACTGAGGGTCTGTTTCCAGGGAGGGTTGTCTGAGCCCCTTCAAGATGAGTTAGCCACCCGGGAACCAACTAAGGATCTCGAGTCCCTCATAACTATGGCCATCCGCCTGACAATCGCCTGAGAGAGCGGAGAACAGTTCGCGCCAGGTGTCTCAGTCGCAGGTTCCTCTGAGCAGGTTTGTTTCTCCAGTTAATGTTCCTTCATCCAGAGCTTCCCCTGCCCCTGAACAGCTCCAGGATTCCCCGGAGGACATGCAGTTGGGCCGTTCCAGGCTTTCTCCTAACGAGAGGGAACGGCGCATGAGAGAGCCGCCTGTGCCTCTACTGCGGTGCTTCTGGTCACTTCCGCTCCACTTGCCCTGAGCTTCCGGGAAACGCTGTTCCCTGCCCAGCTACAGGAGGGCTGTGATGGGGAAAATTAGAGCTCCTCCTACTAGCGCTGTTCTAGCTGCTCCAGCCACTCTGTCCTGGGGGGACCACCAGCACCAGGTCCAGGCCATGATTGATTCTGGCGCCGCAGGTGACTTCCTTGATCTAACCTTGGCTAAGGAACTTAAGATCCCTACCCAACTCCTTTCTCAACCCCAGGCAGTAACAGCCTTGGATGGCAGACCTCTAGAACCAGGCAAGGTCACAGAGGCGACTCAGTCTCTGCAACTTACCATCTTTCAACACCAGCAGGAGGAGACCTTCTATCTCATTGACTCTGAGTATCCTATTATCCTGGGTCACCCTGGCTGTGCAGACATAATCCCCAGATCGACTGGCCCACTGGCACCATTCTGAACTGGGGTTCCACTTGCCAACTTACCTGCCTGCTACAGAGTCCCCCAAGCCCTAGTTCCGAGCTCTGTGAGTCTGACCTTTCCCGAGTCCCCAGCGCCTACCATCAGTTCAAGCCAGTCTTCAGCAAGTCCCGGCAACCTCCTTACCACCTCACCGCACTTATGACTGTGCCATTGATCTACTCCTGGGTCCTGCCTCCCAGGGGTCGGATATTCTCCTTATCTTCCCCGAGCGCTCAGCCATGGATACCTACATTAAGGAGTCCTTGGCAGCCGGCATCATCCGTGCCTCTACTTCCCCGGCTGGGGCGGGCTTCTTTTTTGTAGAGAAGAAAGACGGGGGTCTTAGGCCTTGTATTGATTACCGGGCACTCAACAGGATCACTGATCGGAATCGATACCCTCCCTCTCATGGCCACTGCTTTTGAGCTGCTTCAAGGAGCTTCCATTTTTTTACGAACTGGATCTCCGCAATGCTTACCATCTTGTGCGGATCCGCCAAGGGGATGAATGGAAGACAGCCTTCAACACCCCCACAGGCCATTATGAATATCTGGTGATGCCGCTCGGCTCACAAACGCCCGCAGTGTTCCAAACTCTAATTAATGATGTTCTGCGGGACATGCTTAATCTATTCGTCTTTGTATACCTGGACGATATCCTCATCTTCTCGAGGTCACTGAAGGAGCATGAGGGGCATGTTAGCAAAGTTCTCCAGAGACTCCTTGATAATCATCTCTTCATAAAACCTGAGAAGTGTGAATTTCATGTTTCCCAGACTCAGTTTCTTGGGTTCATTGTCTCTCCTGGCCACCTGGAGATGGATCCTAAGAAGATCAAGGCAGTCCTCAACTGGCCCACACCTGCCACAGTCAAGGAGGTTCAACGTTTCATTGGCTTTGCGAACTTCTACAGGAGGTTCATTAAGAATTTCAGCTCTGTGGTGGCTCCCTTGACGGCGCTTACCAAGGGAGGAGGAACCAAGATTCACTGGGGCCCGGAGGAAGCAAGGGTCTTTGATGATCTCAAGCGCTGCTTCACCTCTGCTCCGATTCTTTCGATCCCTGACCCAGAGAGACCTTTCATGGTGGAGGTGGATGCCTCAGAGGTGGGGTGGAGCTGTCCTGTCACAGAGGGGTGAGGATGGAAAATTACACCCTTGTGCCTTCATGTCTCGCCGCCTGTCTGATGCCGAGCGCAACTACCACGTGGGGGATCGAGAGTTGCTTGCGTAAAACTGGCCTTGGAGGAGTGGCGCCATTGGCTTGAGGGGGCTCAGCATCCTTTCCAGGTTCTCACGGATCACAAAAACCTGGAATACCTCCAGCAGGCCAAACGGTTGAACCCACAGCAAGCTCGATGGTCTCTGTTTTTTTAATCGATTCCAGTTCCTCTTGTCTTACAGACCCGGCACCAAGAACGTTAAGCCGGATGCCCTGTCTCGAGCCTACTCTCCTGAAACTCAAGAAAAGCCCTTGACATCGATTATTCCGAGTTCTAGGATCATTGCACCTCTTCAGTGGGACCTGGAAGGAGTGGTACGAGAGGCCCTTGCCCATGAGCCCGATCCAGGTGGTGGTCCCACTGGACGCCTGTATGTTCCTCTGTCTGCCCGGGCCCGGGTTTTGCAGTGGGGTCATGAGTCACCCTTGACATGCCATCCAGGAGGTGCTCGCACTTTGGACTTCCTCCAGCGGCGGTTTTGGTGGCCGTCCATCAAGAAGGACGTTCAGGTCTATGTGGAGGCCTGCCCCGTGTGTAACCAGGGGGAAGTCTATACATCAGCGACCCCAGGGACTGCTCCTTCCCTTACCTGTTCCCCACAGACCATGGTCGCACCTTTCTCTGGACTTTGTTACAGGACTTCCTCCATCCCAGGGCAACACAGTCATCCTGGTGGTTGTAGACAGGTTCTCTAAGGCTGCCCGGTTTATTCCCCTGCCTAAGCTGCCTTCGCCAAGGAGACTGCTGAGCTCCTCATGAACCATGTCTTTCGGATTTTTGGAATTCCCTGGATGTTGTCTCTGACCGAGGTCCCCACCCTCCTCCCGGTTCTGGGGAGCCTTCTGCAGGCTAATTGGGGCCAAAGCCAGCCTATCGCCTGGGTTCCATCCAGAATCCAATGGCCAGACGGAACGGATTAATCAGGATCTGAGACCACCTTGCGATGTATGGCAGCCAATAATCCCACGCCTTGGGCCACCTATATCGCTTGGGCTGAATATGCCCACAACACCCTCCAGTCCTCAGCCACTGGATTATCCCCTTCAATGCCAGTTCGGCTACATCCCCATTATTCCCAGAGGAGGAGGCACAAGTTGGTGTTCCTCGGCGCAGCGCTTTGTCCTACGCTGTAGGCAGACCTGGAGGAAGGCCAGGCGTATACTCCTTCAGACCTCCCAGAGATACCAAAACCAGGCTAATCGCCGCCGCCGGACGGCCCCTAACCTCCGAGCTGGTCAAAGAGTGTGGTTAGCTACTAAGAACCTGCCCTCAGGGTCGAGTCCAAGAAGCTTTCCCAGAAATACATTGGCCCTTTTCGCATAGCAAGGAAAGTTAACCCTGTTTCTTATCGCTTATTTCTCCTCGCTCCCTTAGAATTAATCCCACATTTCATGTCTCCTTGCTAAAACCTGTCTTGTCTTCTCCTTTGCCCCCACGCAGACCCTCCACCTCCCAGGATCATAGATGGCCAGCCAGCCTACACAGTGCGCCGGATACTGGACTCACGGAGGGTCCAGAACTCCTTGCAGTATCTGGTGGACTGGGAGGGCTACGGGCCAGAGGAACGCTCCTGGGTTCCAGCCAAGGACATCCTGGACCCAAGTTTGATCCGAGAGTTTCGCACCCGGAGGCCGGGTGTTCTCGAAGGAACGTCAGGAGCCGTTCCTAGAGGAGGGGGTCCTGTCAGCTTCGTGCCTCCTGTTGTTTGTCTCCAGGCCTCTAGAGGTCCCCTGTGTTCTCATCCGCCTTAGCTCTTCCTCGTGTGTCCTTGTTAAGTGTTATTCAGGTCACCTGTGCCTTGTTGCCCTGGAGTATTTAGCTGTGGGTTTTTTCACTTGTTCCTCACTCAGTTTTTGAGTCTGGGCTAGGTGTCTCCTGCAAGCTGTCTCAAGTAAGGTGTTATCAGTTATTTGTATTCTCTGGTTTTGTTTTCTCCCCACGTGGAGTTTTTATTTTTTCTCCAGTGATTCTTTGCAGTGTCATTATTTTTTAATACCTCAGTCTGAGAAGAACTTTTGTTGGCATTTTTTGGTGACTTTTTAAGCACCTTGTTTTTTTTAAATAAATCTTCCTTGCCTGAAGTTGCTGCCTGGAGTGTTTCGTTTGGGTCCAACACTATCACTTCTGTAGCTCAGTGGTAGATCTCTACACACCACACCCGAGACCCAGGTTCGAGCCCAGCTCGTGACACATTGTATCTCTTTTTAGATTTCAAATGCCTATTTGCTTGATTTAGTCTATTTAAAGACTAATCTGCACGATGGCACAGTTGCAATTTTAACTGATTTACAAAATGTGATAGATTTAGCTTGAGTTACTTCTTTGGCTAAACGCTCCCATGCAACGGGAGAGAAAGTGTTCTCCGAGTGGGCAAGGTATGCCCCGTGGGCTCAGCTGAGCCACTCAGAAACATTAAATCATGCGTTTTCTTGACAAAATAGTAACAAACATCACTATCATTCTGTTTATCAGTTTTAGATTTTAATCTTACCGCCTCTTGATTATTTTTTGTCGAGTATTTTCGATTTTGTAGCAGTAACAGCAATTGGTCAAACAAAAGTTTTCTTAGCTTTAACATATTTGCATTGCATCACCATTGTTTCTCCCAATTTTGCTTTTCATAAACAAATGCATTATCAAATCGCATGTTTTCTAATTGTTTCTGAACTTAGATTTTTCATTCTATTGTCTGATCGCTCGTCGGCGTTGTAATGAGACAATGGAGACTCATTTAGCTGATTTTATCACATTAGGCTTTAATTTATAGTTCTTCGAAGTCTCAGAAAATAGATCGTTTAGTTTAGTTTCAATCTCTTGTTGCGCGAATGCCGACAAGGAGTCTTTAACAATTAATAGCAAGAGTTTTCATTTCTTATCTGCGCTGTTGTTAACCATGTATGATATGTGGTTATGTCTATTCAATCAATTCACAAACTCCGATTTACACGGTCAAACATTCGGTTTTCCCAAAACATTTCTAAACAAGACAGAATGAATTTGACTTACCACAACAGCTGAAGAAAGAGAAGCTCAAACCTCTTGATGATTTTAGAATCCAATACTTCGCTGAAAAACATGCTGCGTTGTGTTCGAGCACTGCAGCATCACGCTTGCCGGGTCACCAAGCTGTAAGACCGCTGAAATCGCTCCAATGGCGGCAGCGAAGAGCGGGCGAAGGTATCTGCGCGGTCGGTGTTCTCAGCTGGGCAAAATGGATCTAATTCCAATTCCTCTTTATCTGACTCCATTTTATTATAATTTAGAATTTAGATTAGAATGCCAATTTGGTTATTTGGTCATTTATGTTTAATAGTTAGACACACATTTAATTATTCCGTTTAACCCTTTGTGGAAAGTACCCATTCATGATCTCATAGAGATCGTTAATAATTCCAGAGTAAGTCAGAATAAATCAAAATGTAACAATTTATTAAACAGTCAGGTATAATTCCAATTACATAATCAAAGATCCTCAACACATCGAATACTCTTAAGTAAAGAGATGCTCCTGACTTTCCATAGGTTACGTAACGCTGGCTGACACAACGTTACGGGCTAATCTGATTACAAAATTGCGCCTGACTCTTCTGCTACAGTGCCTTAAGTATTCAAATCTGACAATAACTTCTTTCAAATGGTAACATATGTTAACAAAGGGAATTTACATTTAATCACTCTCTCAGACCTGTATTGACAAGACCAAATGGTTGAAAAGCCACACCTACCATACTATGCAACATCTCTTTAAACTCTTAAAACCATTGTTATCTTCTTGAATATTTCTGTGGGGATGAGATATTTGTACCAGTCGCACTAAGACATTTCCAATGATATCAAACACATATATATTGTTTAGTATTTGTTCATTTTTAGATCATATAGATTTTGGGTATATTTTCAATGGTCACAGCTTGAGGGGAAGTAGGATGGGGGGAGAGATAAATACATGTAAATTAGAGCCATTCTAAGTTGATTCACTCAGTGTGATGTTGTCTGCAAAAAGTGTCCATTGTCCTCAACCAGACAAACCAGCATCACTTTTTAAAGCCTTTCATAATTGTCATATACCAACACATTAATGTGGACTAGAGATGAACTGCTCCCTTTCATAGCTAGCACAAAAACTTGACATTTACCATAATGCACATAGCGAAACGAGAAAGGCACAACAAAGAAAACTCATAACTGTATGAATTAAGCAAACAAATGTGCTACTGTTATATAGCCTAATTGAACCATTGAAATGTCTTACCTGGCCAACAGAAAGAAAAATCTGAACCCCCTTCAAAACACAGAGTTCACAACACCTTTTAAAAAGCCTTTTAATCCTTGTTTTCGCATGGACAGGTTGCAGGTTTTTTTTTTTTTTCTGTAGCCACTTTGATGTTGAAGTCTGTTGCATTTTACAATGGGTGAATCTCCAGTTGTCACTCACAGGTGATTTTCATTTGAACATTTCTGAATCCACCATCAAATTGTTAAGTTTAATTATATCAAGTGCTGTGAGAAAAGGCTATAAATCTCCAACGCTAACATCCTCAAATGCAATATAGCTCACTAGGACAACTTATTGATGTTTACAGATGTGACATAATGATGCAAAGATATGATTTAATTTCCCGTGGAAATCCACCAGTACCACTTGAGTTAAAAACATTATTACAAGCTTACCATCAAGCAAAGGTAAGCAGATCGTTTTGAACACTGGCTGGTTATGTACTTGCTCAAAAATTTATTTAGGATAATTTTTAATGCAAAAAAGTTACGGACAGCAGCTTTAAAGTACATCTAAAATCAGGGACTTTTTTACTTAAGTAGGGTTGTCATTGGGGTACTTCTACTTTTACTAAAGTAAATATGTCTCTGGCTAATTGTACTTTAGATTCAGTCCTTCCTCCACCACTGCTCTGCAGGAATTTCGTTTGATCTGGGTTATTATTAAAAAGATGTTTTTCCACTTTAAAATAATGGTCCAGATCTCTAGTAGTCCTTGAAGCATGACTAGATAACACTTGAGTAATTGGTGATGCATTTTATGACCACGCTGAGAGTAAAAAAGACAACTGCTCACATCTCAGACACATTAATATTGTGATTAGTATTTATTATTAATTCTTTATGATTTGTACTACATTAACACTTCAGCTACTATAACAAACAAGCTGAACTAATCGGTAAGTTATATTGAATTAGGAGACAGTTCCTTATTAGGTAATCAATAATAACTGAATGAGATTAGCCTCATTAATAACTACTGACAAATTATAAAGAACGTCTCGGTTACGTATGTAACGTGACGTCAGTGACTGACGAATGGGGGTTTCGCTTAGAAGCCTATCAACTTTGAGATCTAGAAAGCGCCCAATGTCAGTGCCAATGCAGTGGGCATGCGGAATTTGCATAGCAGACTCCGCCCCACTGCGTAGGTAAATCAGGAAGAGCGCTGGCATGATCGCATTGTTACCTGCTGAGGAGCCAAGACTGAACACCCGGCTGTTTCAGTGGATGTGGCAGAGGGATGTTCTTCAGGGAACGAGGGTTACATATGTAACCGAGACGTTCCCTTTCGTTCAGTCACTCCAAATAACGTCAGTGACTGACGAAGGGGGGTCCCAATATAATCACACCACTCGGCTGTCTTCCAGTGCCCTGCGTAAGTGCGAGTTCCCTTTCGTAAGACTAGTACGGACGAATGACTCCCATTTAACACAGGAATACCAAGGTACACTGGGAAGCATATTCCAGGTGGAAGTATGCCAAGCTGCCTACCCGTAGGGAGGACTTATGAATACACATATGACTGGTAAGGGCTGCATATGGAAGAACTCTGGGGTACCAGCCGAAGGTGGACTTTTAACCCCAGGTGAGGCAAGGCTTGCCAAGGGAAAGACACCCGCTCAGGGAGGCTTACGGTGGAAATAAACATGTGGGGGTCGCCCAGAGGGGGAACCATGCACACGGAGGGACCTGGCCTGACACGAGGGTCTGGGCTTAAGGGCAGACTTACTGGTGTCGGCGTCGACAGTGCTGGAGGAGCTCAGAGCTTCCGGGAAGCTCGCCTGAGAATATATTGCACGTATCCAGTCCGTGGAGTGGAATGGTGAGCAAGCGAAGACACCTGAGCCTAGTCCATTACCACTTGTAGATGCGAGTACATAGTCGGACACAGGCTCCACTCTGAGATTGTAGAATCTGGCGAATCTGTTCAGTGTCGCCCAGCCTGCAGCTCTGCAGATGTCTGTTAGTGGAGCGCCATGCGCTAGGGCCCGGGTGGAGTGTGCCCTGACCCCAAGGGGGCATGGGCGACCCTGCTGCTGGTACGCCAAAACAATGGTGTCCACTATCCAGTTAGACAGCCTTTGTTTTGAGAGAGCCTTTCCCTTCATCTTCCCACCATAACAGACAAAGAGCTGGTCTGAGGTCCTGAAACACTGCGTTCTGTCTACATAAGCACGGAGGGCGTGTACTGGACAGAGCAGTGCGAGGCTGGGTCTGCCTCCTTCAAGGGCAGTGCTTGCAGGTTCACCTCCTGGTCTCTGAAAGGAGTAGTGGGAACCTTGGGCACATATCCAGGCCGGGGTCTCAGGATCACGTGTGAGTAAGCCGGCCCGAATTCCAGGCACGCTTCGTCAACCGTAAATGCCTGCAGGTCCCCTACACTCTTGATAGAGGCCAAAGCGATCAGGAGCGCCGTCTTCATAGACAGGAACTTAAGGTCCACTGACCGCAATGGCTCAAAGGCAGCCCTCTGTAGAGCATCTAACACAACTGTGAGGTCCCAAAAGGGCACGAGGGGAGCGCGAGGAGGATTTAGTCTCCTCGCTCCCCTCAGGAACCTGATGACCAGGTCGTGCTGATCTACCTTTTTGTTGTCCAGGAGGTGGTGGTGGGCAGATATAGTGGCCACGTATACTTTAAGGGTGGAAGGAGACAGCCTTCGTTCCAACCCTTCTTTGAGAAATGAGAGCACGTACCTGATCATGCATTTCCAGGGATCTTCTTGGCGAGAAGAGCACCAGGTGACGAAGAGGTTCCACTTCAACGGATATGTCTGGTAGACTCTGCCCTAGCGGAAGTGATGGTAGCCACCACTGCAGGTGGCAGCGCACTCAAGCTGCGTCCCATCCAGCAGCCACACATGGAGGTTCCACAGATTGGTACGCGGGTGCCAAAGGGTGCCCCATCTCTGAGATAGGAGGTCCTTCCTCAAAGGAATCGGCCAGGGAGGGGCTGTCGCAAGGAGTAAGAGTTCCGGGAACCAGGTCCGGCCGTGCCAAGGCGACCAGAAGGACCTGCTCCTTGTCCTCCCTGGTCTTGCACAGTAACTGTGCGAGAAGGCTCACCGGGGGGAACGCATATTTGCATAGGCCCCGCGGCCAGCTGTGTGCCAGAGCATCCGTGCCGAGCGTGCCCTCGGTCAGGGAGTAAAACAGGCAGCAGCGGGAAGAGTCGTGGAGGCAAACAGATCTACCTATGTGTCGCCGAACTGTTCCCAAATCAGCTGGACCATCTGGGGACACCGTTAGAGCTCGTCGGCTGCATGGTTCAGCTCTCCCGGGACATGGATAGCACGAAGGGACCTCAGATGCTTCTGACTCCATAAGACGAGATGGCGGGCGAGTTGAGACATCCGGCGGGAGCGTAGACCCCCCTGGTGGTTGATGTACGCTACTGTGGCTGTGTTGTCCGTCCTGACTAGCACATGTTGACCCTTGAGCAACACTCGGAAGCAGTGCAGGGCGAACCGTACTGCCAGCAACTTGAGGCAATTGACATGCATGAGGCGCTGGGGTCCTGTCCAGGAGCCCGCGGCCGCATGACTATTGCACATGGCCCCCCAGCCTGTGGCGGATGCATCTGTTGACACAATCACATGTCTGGAAACTCGTTGTAAGGGCACTCGGTTTGACCACGGGGTGAAGGTTTGAAGGCAGGCTCGAGTCACTTGGACCCGGAGCGTGCCTCTCTGCCATGCCCATCTCAGGACTTGATCGCGAAGCAAATGCTGAAGCGGTCTCATATGAAGCAATCCGAGCGGCCTTACCGCGGCTGCAGATGCCATATTCCTCAGGAGCCTCTGAAAAAGTTTTAGTGGAACCGCGCTCTTGCTCTCGATTTGACAAAGGCATGTCAGCAGTGACTGCATGCGCTCGCTCGTAAGCTGCGCGTACATGGCAACCGAGTCGATCTCCATACCGAGAAAAGAGATCCTCTGCGCGGGGCAAAGTTTGTTCTTCTCCCAGTTGACCCGAATGCCCAGACGGGCTAGATGCTGGAGAACAAGATCTCTGTGTTCGCACACCTGCTCTCGAGAGTGGCCCAGTATGAGCCAGTCGTCGAGGTAGTTCAGGATGTGAACCCCGTGCTGCCTGAGTGGCGCAAGGGCTGCCTCGACGACCTTCGTGAAGACGTGAGGGGACAGAGATAGCCCAAATGGGAGAACCACGTACTAATATACCCGCCCCTTGAAAGCAAACCGCAGGAACGGTCTGTGTCGAGAAAGGATGAAGACATGGAAGTAGGCATCCTTCAGGTTAATCGCTGCAAACCAATCGGCTGGACGAGCACATTCGAAAAGGCATTTCGCTGTCAACATCCTGAACGGAAGCCTGTGAAGGGATCGGTTCAGGACGTGCAGGTCCAGGATTGGCCGTAACCCGCCCGTTTTCTTGGGTACAATGAAGTAGGGGCTGTAGAAGCTCCATCAGGGTGGCAACCTCCGCACACATGACTGGGGCATTGGACCCCACCATGGTATAGCGGACTCCCCGGACGCGGGGAGGAGCCTGCACGAACTGAATCGCGTAGCCGAACCTAATGGTCCTCGCGACCCAACGGGACAGACCCGGAAGCTGAAGCCAGGATCCTTCACTGCACCAGCGGGGTCGGACGACAGGCGTACCCTGGGTGGGGCAGCGAGGCAGCGTTACCGGCCCGGACGTGGGAGGCGTAGCGTCCCGATGTGGGGGCACGGTAAACAGCTGCGCCCTGACAGGGGAGACCAGGGAAGGACGCGCATTCCACGGTGGTCTGCTCTGCCAGGGGCTGGCGACAGAGAGGATGCGAGTGGCGGGACCCGGGTGTGGCGCACACTCTCATCGGCGGTCTCTGGCTGCTCAGGGATGGGTTCGTCAGTTCTTTCTGGTTGCTGCTGACCCAAGGGCCAACAGCTGACCAAAATATTCTCTCCCGGCCCTCCACCGGGGTAAGGAGTGGCCCTGCCGCCATCTCTTGGAAAGAACTGCCCATTCCTGAGCTGTCCGCGTCAGGAGCACCGCTTAGCCTGGCATATCTTCGCGGGCTGCGGGACAAGGGCGGACTGGGGTGCCTTCCTGCGGCTTCCTCGGCGTGGCCCCGGTGGCGCACGAGGGGTGGGAGCCGACGGAGGGCGCCCTCTGCGGCAAGCAGACTGAGATCAACAGACAGGAAGTACACTCTCAGAAAAAAAGGTACATTGCTGTCACTGGGGCGGTACCCTAAGGTACAAAACCGAAAAGGTACTAATATATACCTTTAAGGTATTAATATGTACCTTTAAGGTATTAATACGCACTCTTAAAGTACTGATATGTACCTTTTAAGGTACTAATATGTACTATTTAGAGGGGAGTAAGGTACAAAGATGTAGCTTTTCACTTTTGTACCTTAGGGTTCCGCCCCAGTGACAGCACTGTACCTTTTTTTCTGAGAGTGTATGCAACCGCTGGAATGCACCGACTGGAAGGCTGCTCGTCTCGAAGAAGCTGATGATAATCTCAGAAGGCTTGAGGAGTGAAGAGTGTATGTGCTCTTGGCTCCGAAGCAGAAACATAATGCGATCATGCCAGCGTTCTTCCTCATATACCCACACAGTGGGGCGGAGTCTGCTATGCAAATTCCGCAAGCCCATGGCATTGGCACTGCTATTGGGCGCTTTCTAGATCTCGAAGTTGATAGGCTTCTAAGCGAAACACCAATTTGTCAGTCACTGACGTTACTCGGAGTGACTGAACGAAAGGGAACATTATTGTGTGTCTGCGACGTAATCAATCATCTGTTTTACTATGAATATAGTCATAAAATGAATGTAACACTTAAGTAATAGTGATGCATTTTATGACCCAGGTGGGAGTAAAAAAAAAAAAAAACTGCTCAGATCTAAGACATGTTAATGTTGTAATTAGTAATTAATTGTTCATTTTTTATTATTTATTATAGTTACCTATCAGTTCTTAGTAATTCCAATCTCCTGTAATTATTGATTACCTAATAAGGAACTATATTAGTCCTAAATTTTATATTAGTTCAGCTTGTTTCTACATTAGTTAATAGTAGTAGCTGAAGCGTTAAAATAGTTCTACTCATTAGTCCTGCATTAATTCCTGCATAGTAACTTATTAATGACGGACCATTATTATAAAGTGTTACCATAACTGTTTAAACAGTGCAGTAATGGCTAATATTAGTCTACAGGCGACCAAAGTTCATGTTTTACTTTTAATTTCAATAATGATAGTGTTGATAGTTTCTCAGAAATGTATTGATGTCTGTCTGATGAGCTAAACAGGAGACAAATATCTTTAGCTAAAGCTTTAATTGTGTAATATCTTCATACCTGAGGGCGTGACTAAATGAAAACTTTTATATAAACCTTTAACACACATAGTTGATTTATTTATGCAAAAGAACATGATTATGCTCTTCAAATGGTGTTCAATCTGTTTTGAATGTATACTTCAAGAAGGTTGAACCATGAATACTTTATACAAACATCAAAGTGATTTTTGTTTTCCTTGCAAAAGATGCACTCCTATAAAAAGACTTTGAATGAAAGCCCAGCCAAATATACATCCAAGAGTAATTGTTCAGAGTTTACTGTGGTTACCAAAGCCAGGATTAGATGCATTGCTGAAGCTGGAAGAACAGGGAGTCCAGCCAATTTCCCAGCCTGGATGAACGTCTGGAGTTCAGTGGGAGCCGGAGGGGAGGTTAATAAATTCACACTGGTCTGGGTCTGAATATGTAGGAAGCACGGCCGGGCGTCACCCTGGCCTGCTAACTAAACTGAACGCAGGCTGCGGGATTTCCAACCCATGTGACAAACAATCACACAGTGAATTTACAGCTGGAAAGGCTGAGGTGATTTATGAGACCACTTAGATGTCCTGGGGTTGTGGCCTAAAAACAATGCCACATAAAAGGTCTGTAAGGTAAATAGGTAAAGGACTGTTAGCTAAAGGTCCTCTGAAGTGCCTTGAAATCATTCAATGTGTTGGCGTAATTTCCACTGAAACAAGAAGTAAAGGCGGGGCTCCACCCCTTTTTTTAAATAGCCAATAGGGTTTTGTTTATATCACAGCTCGGCCAGATTCATATTAAATCTTAAGGAGAATCTAGTAGACTGTTGCTGTCAAAAGCTGTCAAATGCAGCTTATGACAGCAACAGTCTACTAGATTCTCCTTAAGATTTTATATGAATCTGTGACTAAAGCAAAATTGTGATCATAACCATGCTGAGGATGTGTAGTTTGAGAAGTGTATAGTTTATTTTTGCATGGCAGTGCATGTTTTTTCTTTGACTCACCAGTGCTTTCCTGTCTCTGTACCGGCTTGATCACATGATCCGCTCTGTGCTGTCGTGTCTCTGGACCGACTCGATCACATGATCTGCTCTGTGCTGTCGCGATTCTGGACCGACTCGATCACATGATCTGCTATGTGCTGTTGTGTCTCTGGACTGACTCGATCACATGATCTGCTCTGTGCTGTTGTGTCTCTGGACCGACTCAATCACATAATCTGCTCTGTGCTGTCGTGATTCTGGACCGACTCGATCACATGATCTGCTGTGCTGTTGTGTCTCTGGACTGACTCGATCACATGTTCCGCTCTGTGCTGTCGTGATTCTGGACCGACTCGATCACATGATCCGCTCTGTGCTGTCATGTCTCTGGACCGACTCGATCACATGATCCGTTCTGTGCTGTCGGGACTCTGGACCGACATGATCACATGATCTGCTCTGTGCTGTCGTGTCTCTGGACTGACCATATCGTTTGTCCACTGTAAAAGAACATATCTTTGAATGTTTTTCCAACCTAATGCAATAACATATTTGGCCTGCAATAAGCTAAAATCTATAAGCGTCCGGATATTTGCATTAATATAGCTACCCATTTCCAGGATATACAGGTGCTGGTCATGTAATTAGAATATCATCAAAAAGTTGATTTATTTTAACTAATCCCATAAAAAAACTGAAACTTGTATATTATATTCATTCATTACACAAAGACTGATATATTTCAAATGTTTATTTATTATAATGTTGATGATCATAACTGACAACTAAGGAAAATCCCAAATTCAGTATCTCAGAAAATTTGAATATTGTGCAACGGTTCAATATTGAAGACACCTGGTGCCACACTCGAATCAGCTAATTAATTCAAAACACCTGTAATGGCCTTTAAATGGTCTCTCAGTCTAGTTATGTAGGCTACACAATCATGGGGAAGACTGCTGACTTGACAGTTGTCCAAAAGACGACCATTGACGCCTTGCACAAGGAGGGCAAGACACAAAAGGTCATTGCAAAAGAGGCTGGCTGTTCACCGAGCTCTGTGTCCAAGCACATTAATAGAGAGGCGAAGGGAAGGAAAAGATGTGGTAGAAAAGTGTACAAGCAATAGGGATAACTGCACCCTGGAGAGGATTGTGAAACAAAACCCATTCAAAATGTGGGGGAGTTTCACAAAGAGTGGACTGCAGACTGAGTCAGTGCTTCAAGAACCACTACGCACAGACGTATGCAAGACATGGGTTTCAGCTGTCGCATTCCTTGTGTCAAGCCACTCTTGAACAACAGACAGCTTCAGAAGCGTCTCGCCTGGGCTAAAGACTCGACTGCTGCTGAGTGGTCCAAAGTTATGTTCTCTGATGAAAGTAAATTTTGTATTTTCTTTGGAAATCAGGATCCCAGAGTCTGGAGGAAGATAGGAGAGGCATACAATCCACGTTGCTTGAGGTCCAGTGTAAACTTTCCACAGCCAGTAATGGTTTGCCATGTCATTTGCTGGTGTGGGTCCACTGTGTTTTCTGAGGTCCAAGGTCAACGCAGCCATATTTTAGGAAGTTTTAGAGCACTTCATGCTTCCTGCTGCTTTCCAACTTTATGGAGATGCAGATTTCATTTTCCAACAGGAATTAGCACCTGCACACAGTGCCAAAGCAACCAGTACCTGGTTTAAGGACCATGGCATCCCTGTTATTAATTGGCCAGCAAACTCGCCTGACCTTAAGCCCATAGAAAATCTATGGGGTATTGTGAAGAGGAAGATGCGATATGCCAGACCCAACAATGCAGAAAAGCTGAAGGCCACTATCAGAGCAATCTGGGCTCTCATAACACCTGAGCAACACCTGTATATGCAATAAACATAGTTTAGGGTCCAAAGGGATATTCTCTCCATTCATTTCAGAAATCACATCCAAAACCACCTTCCAGAACTCCTGTAATTCTTTACATTGCCACAAACAATGAAACAATGTACCAGTTTCATCATTACATTTTATGCAATTGTCTGGTATGTTAGAATTGATCCTATGCAGTTTAACAGGGGTAATTGTATGTCCTAAACATCCATTTGTGTTGTAGTATTCTACATCTAGTATTGATTAATTGAGTTTGAGCTAAGAAGCCAGGAGTGCTTCCATGCCTTCACAGGTCTCTGCCTGGAGATCTCTTTTCCATGCTGATAGGTATGCCTATGAGCTCTCCTTTGATCCATACAATAATGTCTTATAAAACATAGAACGCATTCCTCTTTCATTCATATGATTCAGAGTAATTTGTTCTAAAGTAAAGAGTTGGGGTTCTGAATATGTTTTAAATTTGCAATATATAATTTGCTATTATTTACATCCATTTTATTAGATTAATATTAACAGGCATTAAATTACTTCATTACTATTTACAAGATTTAAGAAAGGTTGTAGCATCTAAAAAATCTGATTAAATCAATAAACAAATGGTCAAGATCAGTGATCTCAACCCTGTCCTGGGGACACCTGTCACTCACATGTCTCCCTCAGCAGACACACCCACTTCAGGTCTTGTAGTCTCTGCTAATGAGCTGATAAGTTGGATCAGGTGTGTCTGATGAGGAAACATGCTAAATGTGCAGTGGTGGGGGTTCCCAGGACAGGGTTGTGGACCACTGATCTAGATGATGTTATGAAGAAATTAGTTTGTTTTCTCAAAGTGGCAAGAATAAGAACAAAGTTTGTTCTGGCCAGTACATTCCATACTTCATAAGAAAAGCAGGTGCCGAACATCTCTGTTTCTCTGCATTAACCACGCCCACTTTAAATTTCTGACCAATCACACGATAGTTCTCGGACACCCACAAGAAAAACGTTCTGCTCAGACAATGTGTCGAGAACAAGCTGCGAGAACTCCCAAACCATGATGTCATTTTGTTCTCGCAGCCCTGGGAGCAAAAACTTTTTTCTCTGTTCTCGCGGATTATGTAACGGCCTTTACCCTCATATCTAGCAGACAGCTCATGTTTAGTGAACTAATGATGCCTGATATTGTTTCCTTCTGTGGGTTGTGTGGGTTTAATGTCATATTATTTGTTTATTTTAAATGGCTACTTGTGTTTTTTTTTTTTTTGAGCCTTTGTCTAAAGACACATTTCTACCCCTGTGGGGATAGACAATAAAGCTTTTGAACTGAATTGAGCTGCATTTTACACCTTGGATATCAGAAAGGGTTACAGCCTTATTAAGAGACCAGAAACATCACAAGCCTCTTTAATGTAACATTTTCTAAATAAAAATGAATTCCATTCAATCAAATATGTACTGTTCAAAATTTTAGGGTTGTTTTTTTTTTAAATGTCAAAAATACAGTAAAAACAGCAATATTGTGTAATATTATTACAATTTAAAACAGCTGTTTTCTATGTGAATATTTATTTATATTTAATAATTTATTCCTGTGATTAAAGCTGAATACATCATCATTACTTCAGTCTTCAGTGTCACATGATCCTTCAGAAATCATTCTAATATGATGATTTGATGCTCAAGAAACATTTATGATTATTATCATTGTTGAAAACAGTTGTGCTGCTTCATATTGATTTTAATACATTTGATACAATATGATGAATAGAAAGTTCAAAAGAACTGCATTTATTTGATATATAATCCTTTGTAACATCACAAATGCCTTTACTATTACTTTTGATTGAATGCATATATATATATATATATATATATATATATATATATATATATATATATATATAAAAAAAATATATATATATATATATATATATATATATATATATATATATATATATATATATATATATATATATATATATATATATATATATATATATATATTATATATATATATATTAGGCAGCAACTGAACATTTTGTCCTCAAAGTTGATGTGTTAGAAGCAGGAAAAATGGGCAAGCGACAGAATTTGAGCGAGTTTGACAAGGGCCAAATTGTGATGGCTAGACCACTGGGTCAGAGGGTGGGAGTGGCGCTGCAAGCCGACACTAGAACGGGCACTTTGCACTTCTGGCCACTGGAGGTGAGTATGCGGGAAGATACTGGCTCCACACGGAGGCTATAGATAGTGAACGTGTTGGGTGTCGCCAGCCCACAGCTCTACATATATCTGTCAACGAGGCGCCTTGAGCCAGAGCCCAGGAGGAAGCTACACTCCTAGTAGAGTGTACTCGCACCCCATGCGGGCAAAGGCACGCCTTGGGACTGGTAAGCCAAAACGATAGCATCCACTATCCCTCTGCTTGGAGACAGTCTTTCCCTTCTGCTGGCTTCCGTAACAGATGAAGACCTGTTCTAAGTTCCTGAAGCTTTGTGTCCGGTCGACGTAGGCACGAAAAGCGCGGATGGGACATACCAAAGCCAGGGCTTGGTCTGCCCTGAAGGGAGTGGTGGGGAACCTTGGGCACATATCCGGGCTGGGGTCTCAAGATGACGTGAAAATCACCCGGTCCGGACTCTAGGCACGATTCGTTGACTGAAAGTGCGTGCAGGTCCCCTACCCTCTTGATAAAGGCCAATGCAACAAGTAGTACTGTCTTCAGTACAGTTCAGTACAGGATCTTTATCTCCACTGCCTGCAAAGGCTCAAAGGGAGTTACTCTGGAGTGCTCTCAGCACCAGAGCTAAATCCCAAGAGGGTACCGAGTTAGAACGAAGAGGATTTAGCCTTCTCGCCGCTCTTAGGAACATGATGATTAGGTTGTGCTTCCCCAAGGACTTACCATCAACTGAGTTGTGATACACCGCTATTTCTGCGACGTACACTTTCAGGGTGGAGGGAGACAGCCTTCGCTCCAACCCATTTTGCAGAAAGGAGAGCACGACACTAATCGAGCATCTTCGGGGGTCTTCGCCGCAAGAAGAGCACTACTCAATGAGCAGGCTTGACTTAAGCGCATAGAGCCGCCTTGTAGAGGGGGTGGGGGGGCTGTCGCAAGGAAGGTTAGTTCAGAGAACCAGGTCCGGTTGGGCCAATAAGGCGCAACTAGCAAGAACTGCTCCTCATCCTCCCTGACCTTGCACAATGTCTGTGCGAGAAGGCTCTTTGGGGGAAATGCATACTTGAATAGGTCCGCAGCCAGCTGTGTGCCAGTGCATCTGTGCCGAGGGTGCCCCCGTTCAGGGGAATAATACAACTGGCAATAGGTCAACTCTGGAGTGGCAAACAGGTCTACCTGCGTGGCTCAGAAGAGGCCCCATATCAGCTGGAACATATGGGGATGGAGTCGCCACTCTCCCTGAGGCGTCGGCTGCCATGAGAGCTCGTCGGCTGTCCGGTTCAGCACACCTGGGATATGGATGGCGCGAAGCGACCTCAGATGCTTCTGAATACAAAGGAGGAGATGGCGGGTTAGTCGGAGCATGCAACGGGACCGTAGACCACCCTGTCGGTTAATGCATAGCGGCCACAGTGCTGTCCGTGCGAACCAGTATGTGCTTGCCCTGGAGCGACCCAGAGCGAGACATACTGCCAGTAACTCCAGGCAGTTGATATGCCAAAACAGTTGGGGCCCGAAAACACAGCATGCCCGAAACTGCATGCCTGTTGGACGAGGCATCCGTGAAGACCACAGCATGGCTGGACACCTGTTCTAAGGGCACTCCCGCCTGTAGAAACATAGAGTCCAACCACGGGTTGAAGGTTTGGTGGCAGTACTGGGTGATTGGGACCCGAAACCTGCCGCTCTGCCACGCCCAACACGGGACACGGCCGTGAAGCCAGTGCTCAAGCGGTCTCATATGCAGCAATCCGAGTGGCGTTACTGCGGCTGCAGATGCCATATGCCCCAGGAGCCTCTGAAAGAATTTCAGTGGGACCACCGTCCTGCCAGAGTGGAGCGGCTTCCCCACAGGCTTGCGCCCAGTGCGGATGAAAACTTACACGCCCGGGAGGGGAGATGCGGATTAACCCGCCAGTCGGTGACGGTCTTTGGACACAGTTGCGTCGCAACCGACCGCTCAACTGGGGAATCTCCATGTATCCCTTAGCCATGCCGCCATCGAGGGTGGTGAGGATGGAGGAGCCACTTCTCGATGTCTGCCGTGGTAAGGTGCCAGCCACGATTTCGTGAGCTCCTGATGCACCTTCAGGAAGAATGGCATTGGGGCGGGGCACTGAGAACCAGCACGGGCCGCCCAAAATACCAAACATCCAGCCGTGAGGGTTCAGGAGATGGTGGAGGGTTCCACTCGAGCCTGACACTCGCGGCGGCCTGGGAAAGCATAGCCATGAGCTGCCGATCAGGCTCAGGCAACGCTACCACACCCGAAGGGGGCAGCGCAGCCGGGTCTTCATCTCTCCATTGCCTCGCCCCGATGCAGAAATCAACACCACATCCTCAACCGGAGCCCCAAAAGTGAAGGCCAGTCCCCCGTGGGAAGGACTAGGACGCTCTTTTGGCAGCTCTACCAGCGCAGCGGAGGGGGAGGATCCGAGGCTTGGTGTCCCGTCGGGGTTGTCCTCACAGTAACCCTCAGGTCTCCGGCATAGGCATTAGCCAAAGTAGCAGCTCTCTGCTTGGCAGCGGGAGGACCACTAGATCGGGTAATGCGCAATGGGGCCACGCCTAGACTGTAAGACTGCGATGGTCATGTTCCCGCAATGAACACCCAAACACGTGAGACAGCGATCGTGTCTGTCAGCTGGGGACAGGAAACGATCCAGAAACACACGGTTTGAATGACATCTTGATAAAGATGCAAGGTCAAACCGTGTAGCTCTTTTAAAAGGAAGAAATCGTTCTTTCAGTGCCAAGGCACACAGGGGAGATGGCCGCTGCCCACAGTGGTTCGATGAGTGCAAGCCCACTGTGAACACTCAATAAACAGCGGCCAGCGAGCTGTTAAAACAGCTCTTTTTGTCTTCTCCACAGACTCACAGCCGCTGCTGTAAAGTGCCGTAACACCTGTCAAAAGTGCTCCTTCAGACTCATTATTCAAACGAAAATACTCTTCACAGGAACACTGACTTGCAATGTTTGGCTCCGAAGTAGAAAGCGAGTATGCAGTGTTTCACTTCAGATTTATACCGCTCTGCGGCAGAGTGTGGACCGCATGCCAATACCGATTGGCTCGAAACACTCAAAGCAGATTGGTCTCTGAATATAGATCCCAATTTGTTGGTCAGTTCCGACGTACATCGAACATGACCGACTGAAAGGGAACCACCATTACTCAGTAGAGAGAGAGATGGATCACACAGATAAACAAACATTTTACAATATAATTGAACTGCTTAAACTGCCATTTAAATGTGGTTTTTCATTTTGACTTTGTGGAAGACATTTAACCCCAATTCATGCTGTAATGAACGTCTGTGTGCCTTGTGTCAGCGGGTCAGATAAAGAAAAGAATAAATTAGAGACCTGCACACCTGCAAAGTCTTTAGGAAAAGCTTAATGGTATCTTAAAATTTAACAGAAAAAAAGAATATATATATATATATATATATATATATATATATATATATATATATATATATATATATATATATATATATATATATATATATATATATATATATATATATATATATATATATATATATATATATATATATATATATATATATATATATATATATATATATGGATAGAGACAGACAGAGTGTTGGTTCTGAAATATATATTCACACACATGCACAGACTGATAAATGCAGCT
Organism: Gobiocypris rarus; assembly: GCA_023029165.1. NCBI lineage: Eukaryota > Metazoa > Chordata > Actinopteri > Cypriniformes > Gobionidae > Gobiocypris > Gobiocypris rarus. Next base: position 53,135,683 of record CM040932.1, read on the forward strand.
CAGCGCTTATTTTATCGGTCTATATCAAAGTACTGAATTGATTCTATGACTACTAATGAGTTTGCTTCTGGAGGAATTGTGAGTAGCCTTGGATACTTGATTCTTTGAGTGTCTGTGTCATACATGATATTTTCTCTGCTTTTGAATTCATTAAAGATTGATAGCCATGAGTTAGATGAATAGGGACATACCAGAGAGATGAGTTTAGACACACACACACACACACACACAAGTCAAGTCAAGTCAACTTTATTTATATAGCGCTTTTAACAATGCAGATTGTTTCAAAGCAGCTTCACAGTGTTAAACAGAAAAATAATGCAACAGAATATATTTTGATTATCATACAGTAACAATGTGGGCTTTAGATCAGTAATTAGATAAGTAATTTGGTCTATATGGTTAATTTAGTTTAATAATTAGATTTATTTTGAAATATATCTGAAAAATAGTTTTTTCCCCAACTGAGCAAGCCAAGCCAGAGGCGAGACACACACACATGCACGTGTGTGCAAAAATAAAGACACACAAAGGAACAAATTATGATTTTTTCTTTCTCTCCATCACTCCCACACTGACATAAACAAACAATGTTGAGGAGTGCCACTAAAAATAAAAGATGACATTAACTTAATATTTGTTCAAAAATTGTTTTTTATGGTTTTAGTTGCAGTTTTAGTGATATAATGCAATTTGGCTTTGTATAAAAAATATGCAAATACCAGCATGAACTACTAAATTGGCTAAAATTAGTAGCATGCAGCCATAGTTCACCGCATTCAATACTGTATCCAATAATGCAATGCACTTAACAGAGACTGTTTAAAATGGATACTGTGAGGAAAACGCTATGCTATTTATTAACTGAAACTATTATATGCCTTATTTCATAAACGTTTTATTTATAAATTCAGGGTCATAATTAAATATGGCAGCATGATAACCTGCCATATAAATAATTATAATAATATAAATAATGAGATAAAAAAAGAGATTTTCACTGACATTTCTGGTTCATTCATCACACTGAGAAGCGCATTGCATTGTGGGATATAGTTTTTCATGCAGTGTGTTCTGGCTGCACATTTAATGTAGTAGGTCACATCATTTTTATAGGCTATGCAATGAAAAGGGGTCATGAACTGCGTTGTTTTATTGTTTTATGATGTTTCCTGAGGTGCACTTATAATGTTAGAATGCTTTTTACATCAAAAATGGTCATAGTTTATAAATAAAAGGCATTTTTCCTGACCTGATTTTAGCCTCTGCTCTGAACGCTCCATTCTAAGGGTGTGTCCACTGGGAGACTTCAGTGTAAACGCCCACTGCTGTGATTGGCTAACGTGACTTTGCATTTGAAATAGTTTTACTCTCTGTTTAAGCTCGTTTTACTACTACAGCTCTCATGGTTAACTAATCGTGAAAAGTGTTGCATTACATTTAGATTTAGGAAAAAAAATGCGTTTGAGACTCGTGAGAAGCAGATTCAAGCACTTATAGAAATTTTGACTTGTGATTGTGTTAGAAAAATATCCAAGACAAGTAATGTATTTGTGATCAAATATTCTACAAGTGTGCAACTCTGATTGCATGGATTCACAAATTAATTTGCGGATGTGCAAAATTTGTCCGTTCACATTTTTAATACGGATGTGTAAATGTGTTTTGCACCATACTCACTGAAGCAACTGTAGAAAAAATGTGAGCATATGAGTTTCTTGATGTGTGATTCGGATTTGTGCACCTGCAGTGAAGAATGTGTGAATGTTTGTAGGAAAAAAAAATCTACAAGTACAATCAACTCCTAAAAGATTTTTCTCTGTGACTTCAAATTTATTGATACACAGGTATCATTATGTTATGACTTTACTTGTTGGGGCACATGACTATTAACTAATTCAAAATTAATTCAAAACCCATAACCACAATTACATGTTACTTAATCAATTAGTTAATAGTCATGTGCCCCAACAAGTAAAGTCATAACATGATGATTCCTTTGTAAATCATTAGCTAATGATTAATTAAAGCAGACAACTGGAAGTTGAAATGCATGGCTTTGACCCGTTGTGGTAATTAACACATTAATTTACATTATTAGTTAATAAAATATGTTATTAAGGAATTAATACATTATGACACAATTAACTAATAACAATTTAATGATTACTTAATCTATTAATCATGTCGAATCTTCATTAGTTGCTGATGCAGTGATCATTAATAAACGGGTTAGTTCACCATTAGTAATACATTAACTCATGATTATCTGTGCATTAGTTAAGCATGAATTAATGCATATTAGTGCACCCGTATTGTAAAGTGTTACCGGATATGCTCTACAGCTACAAATTCCACTTTCACACGTGTTCAGTTGATTTGCACCAAAAATACTTTCATAGTTATTTACATGTTGCATTACTGTCGAGCCTAGGCACTGCACAATATTTTGTAGGGGAGTGCAGGGCACAGCCTAACGCGGGGTTAGTTGTAACACGCATGGTTTAACACTTTCCACTTATGCCAGGATGATGAAACTTTGTGTAATTTCACGTGTTCACACATACAAATAAATCGGATAGATTAAATTGGTAAACGTATTTGCCGTGCTGTCCAGGGAGAGGGCTCCGAGCTCGGTAATCCGGTCCGAACCCAGAGTACTCCCTCAAAAATGCAAAATTAGCTTCGGACAGCAGCCAGGAACTGTACCCCCCAAAATGTATGAATGATGAGGCTGATGTTGGTGTTTGCGAAGAGACAGCTGATTGGTGGATCAGGAGGTTTCACTCTATATCCGATGGAAGTTCAATAATTACTGCAAGCGAACGGGTAAATAACCACTGTCACTGGTGTATGTTTAGTTATTATTTTAGATTGTGAAGGCTTTTGCGCCGTCCAACAGGAGTTTAATACTCGCTGCAATCGGATGGGTAAGCCCTGTTGATGAAGAGGTGTAGTTATTATTTAAGACTGTGAAGGATTTTGCAGCCTCCAATGGGAGTTCAATACTCGCTGCATGCGGACGGGTAAGCCCCGTTGATGAAGACGTGTATATTAAGCGATTATTTTAGATTGGGAAGGTTTTTGCAGCACTCAGCGGGAGTTCAATACTCGCTGCGATTGGACGGGTGGCCCCTGCTGATACAGACAAGAAGACGTTTAGCTTTTACCGATTGGAAGGACTCTCACACCATACGACGGGAGTTCAATACTCACAGAGATCGAATGGGTAAGCCCCGATGGTAATTAGACAAGTTAGAGTTGGTTTAGCTGATAAGGGTTTGGTTTGTTTTTTTTATTTTTTATATTTACATTTACATTAAATTTAGTCATTTAGCAGACGCTTTTATCCAAAGCGACTTACAAATGAGAGTAATGGAAGCAACCAAGAACAGTCAAGAACAACAATATGCAAGCGCTGTAACAAGTCTCACATAATCTAGCACAAAACACATAGGACAGTTTTTTTTTTAATAACAAACAGAAACGAATAGAGTGATAAGTGCTATTCTTTATTGGTCAAGTGCTGCTGGAAAAGTAGGTCAGTGGCCTAAATCAAGAGAAGCATTGAGCAGAGGTCTAAGCTGCGATCCAAGTAAGGCATCTTAATAGTGGCATCATAGCGGGTGCGTGAGAGTGGATTTTATTAATGCAATGCACGGTTGCTTCATTGTCGCAGTGAACGATGATGTTATTTGTGGACCATTCTTTACCCCATAGAAAGGCTGCTGCAACGAGAGGATAAAGTTCAAACAACGCTGAAGAGGCTGAGAACTGGGTTGTGTCTAGAAGCTGCGGTGGCCAGGTGGATGCGAACCAACGGCCTTGGTAAAAAAAACCGAAGCCAATGGAGGGGGCTGCGTTGGTGTATAGTTGGATATCGGTTAGGAGGGACACTAAAGTATTGTAGAAAAAGGATAATCCGTTCCACTGTTTAAAGAAGGTTATCCATAAGTTCCTCACGGCATGAATTGGTTAGAGTTATTTGGTCTTCTAGCATGGTAACGGAGGATGCGAGGGAGAGGAGATGTGAGATGAACCTTGCGGGATTATGCGCATTGCAAAATTTAGGTGGCCGAGCAGAGAAAGAAGATGGGTTTAACTGAGGGCAAGATGTGGTGGAATGAGTGACCTGAAGGCTATGCAGGAAATACTGCAAGCGCCCAAGAAGATTGTATTGTGAAGATCCGTGTCCAGCACGCCCCAATATGGCCACTGGTTCCAATGGGCAATTCGGACGGCGCATTTTGCTGCAAACAACTTGTGGTACGTGTAAAAATTTGATCCCCATAGGATAACGCAAGCTCTGCCACAATCGAAAATTGTCATTGAGTTCACGCCTCCTATGAGGAAAAACAGCGCAGACAACCTCTGTATCTGGCGAAAGCGATGCAGAATTCAGAAAATGACGGGATGATGTGTTTGTTTGGAATTTTTTTTTAGGGCGACTGAGAAGTCGCCGCAATCAATTTGGCGACTGGAATCGGAAGGGGGAAGCAGAGAAAGGAGACATGATAGGTCAATATCTGCACCTGATAGGAGCTGCGCTCAGATGTTACTGGCAACAGGGGGCGGTTCTGAAGCGATAGCATTTGGAGGTATGGGCATCTGGGTTGCTGTAAACAGAGAGAATGGTGATTCTACCTGAGGAAGCACGTTTTGGGGAAGACAACCCGGGACCAACGTTGAAGAAGTAGGCGGTCTTTCGCTTTGCATCGCCCCTGGAGCTTGGGAAGCGACTGGGAACGAGAGAGAAAGCTGAGGTGGAACACAAGATCGGCGGTGGTCTGATCTCGCTGGATTTGGGAGGTATGTGATTTTTTTACCTTTGTTGGTTTTGTTTGTCGCTTGCTGGAGACCTTACTGTGCTCACACCGCTGCTGGCGAGTGTCAAAATTCCGCTCTGGCTGCTCTGCCAACGATGCTGTAGAAAGATTTGTGACGTGCTGGAGCACTTTTTTGTGTATTTAAACACAAAACTGTATTTAAAGTGGCATAAAGCAAAACAAGCATGTTGATTTATAGACTGACCACAAGTAGGGTATAAGTGAACCACATGAAATCATTTAATAGTGAAAGTGAGAATGAATTGCATTCCCGCTAAAAACTTTAAAATAGTGCGTGCCTTCTTAACAAATTTCACATCACTATGAATGATCACGTCGAAATTATAGGGAAACCTGCAATGATCAACTTCTTCCCATTTTGCTCAGGAACTAATGTGATTGGAACCAAAGTTTACAGCTCTGCCGCTGGCTCCCATTTAAAATGAAAGACTTCAGGCTACCATGACACTCTCGCCACCGGCTGTGTGAAACCACAGTTAGAGGGAGATGTAGGTTTAAAGGGGGCGCACGTTGACTGAAGGTTAGTGTATAGTTGGTATAATTTGGTCTTATTAATCCGTCTTGGGTAATGGATATCCGCGTTGTTCAAATATTTCCAGCACTGTCCATTTAACGATTGCTGGAATGTGCCAGGGAGTAGGATAATGATGAGGATGAGGAAGAGGAAGAAGGTGCGTCTTGTTGGTGGTGTTGAGCGCTGTTTTTGTCGCTCTGGAGTAGCGGAGTGGATCGGCTGGGGACCACGCACTGGAGCTGGAGCCTCGGCACAGCACCTGATGGTGTATTGCCGCTCCTTGGGGTCGCTGGATTTGATGATAGATCTTGGAGGTAGAGAGATTCGTCATCAGACGGGAGGAGTTCAATCTCTGACATGGCGGCTTTTTGGCAAACCTGTTCTGTAGACTGTAGAGCTTTCTATAGACTGTAGAGAATCATTGGGTGAGTTTGGCTGTGATTATATATGGCTTGCCTTCATGCTGATAGGGTAGATGTGTTGATTACTGATTGTAGACAGCTGGTGACACTTGAGTAGCATACTTTGACGTGTTCCTCCTGAAGGGGGAGTCTGAAATCCCCTGCAGCTTCAATATATACCTGTAAATATCTTAATCAGATTCATAATCAAAGCCTTAATTAATATTTATCCTCCTATTTCTAATGATTAATTCCAGTTGATTTTACTCAATAGAACTACTGATTGTTTGTTCTTCTTTTATGTTTTCTAAAATTTGTGTTTGGTCTTTGAGTGGCGTCTGGCCTAGGGCTGTGTGATGTGTCACTAAACACTTGATAGCAACATGTTGTTGTGTGTTTGGATTTTGGAGGTATCACACACCTCTAACATGCTGGGAGTGCAGTAGCCTAAAAGTGTTTGCTCACTTAGCTCGGCTTCCAGAGATTAAATATAGATTTGTCTTTCATTTTTATTATATTTTATTCATTTTATATTTCCTTTTACTGAAACACTAAAGAATCAAGATGAATATTGCCTGTACTACTGTCTGTACCTCTCACTGAGAGAAAGCACATGTTATCAGTATGTTTTGGTTAAGTGCTTTGTTGATATGTAGTTTAGACTCTCCAACCTTGAGAGAGCTGTGATGCTGGGGAGCTCTTGTGTGTGTGCGTTGCATGATCTGTGCAGGCCTAATATTGAAGATGGACATTTTCTGCACACAACACCAGACGTGAAGACTCCTTTCTGCAACCTCCAAGTCAACAATGATCTAAATCTAGTCATGGGGCGACAACTAGTCTACCTAGTTTAGTGATATGCTCTGCTATCTATCCTTGTGTGGAAATTTACCATGACTGTGCATTTTCTCTGAGCCAATCAGAATCATACACCTTGAAGTAATGACGTGGCTAGACCTTGAAAACAGTATAACTGTTGGGACAATTGTATGGACGGTACGACGAGACCGGTAGAGAGGAAGCGTGGCCTACAAACTCCTTGTGAGACTTGAAGCTGGCTTCTGCTGATGAAACTGCAAACTATTCTTAAGTACAATTTTTCTTTAATTAATTGCACTCCCGACTCTTTGTCTTCATTCTTCACTACTGGTCTCTGGGTCTAAGCTGTTAACCCCTTACACTCCCGAACTACGTTAATAAAACATAATTACTAGTTGCCATATCAACATTTTGTAGAGAATTTTTTTTGTCAAAATAAAAAAATCTTTGGAAGATATCACTGAACATTTATTTAACCAAAGTAAAAGTACATTTCTTACTCAAGTTTATTTTTCATCTCTGTTTTTTGTTTATTTAAAACTAGACAAATCTGATATTATTGTAATTTGTGGGGCTTGCCAATGGCAAGGCACACTATTACTATCTTACCCCAGAACGGTTTATTATTATTCTTTATTCTGGACAAAAGAATTTGCTGCGCTTGTCCTCCCACAGTTTTTGCCCTAGACCTATGAATGGGGCGTAAAAACATGCAGCCTATTTGGGAATGGTGTGCTATATCTTTTCAAAGGGATCGGGGGTACGATGTTCGCTTTAACTTTAACGACTCACAGCTCCAAGCAAGGATTTCGTAGAAACTCGTGACATCACATTTGAAGAGGCTGGCAGCCTCAATGGGATATAAGTTCTACCCCTGGGGTGCAAGAGCGGCCAGAATTTCCCCATTGACTAACTATTGGGAGAGACGGCCCAATAAACCCACTTTTTTTTCCTACTATGGTAAAATTGCATACAGATTTTTTTATTTATAAGGGGGTGGGTTTAATTTACTCAGGCAACCAATAACTATCTCAGGATCATCGTGAAGCTATTAAGTCACGCCTTAGCAACCATTTAGAGCTCAGTCGCAACTTATCCCTTAGACTTCCATTGAAAGAGATCAAATGGATATCTTTGGATAGAAGAGTCATATAAATATGAGGGTGGGTTTGTTTGACTCAGGGCATCAAAAGCCAATCACAGATCACCTTCAACACTTCCTAGCCACACCCTAGCAACCACTGTCAAGCAACCTAGCAACTCAAATCCACGGTGGACATTTTCACATCTGAATGTCATAGACGCATGGGGGTTGATTTATATCATTCATACTGACAAGCAATCTTTGCAGTATCATCATTGGAAGCTGCCAAGCCACTCCATAGCAACCAAACAGAATACCCTAGTAACCGTTTATCAAGACCTATATCTCTGCATCAGAGCATCATAAAGACATGGGAATTGGATCTTTCGACTCATGCTAGCAATGAATAGCAATGAATAGCTACATGCAACACCATATCAACCACCCAGAATATCTTAGCAACCACCCAAAACACCTGGTAACTGCCTAGCAATGCCCTAGCAACCACCAGAACACCCTAGCAACTGCCTAACAACAACCCAGAATACCTTAGCAACCGCACCACCCAGAACCCCCTAAAACTGCCTAGCAATCACCTAACAACCAAATATAACACCTTGGCAACCACCTAGCAACGCCCTAGTAACCACCCAGAACACATTAGCAACCGCCTAGAAACCACCAATAATGCCCTAGAAACCACCTAGCAACACCATAGCAACCACTCAGAATACTCTAACAACTGCCTACCAACACCCTAGCAACCACCTACAAACACCGTAGCAACAGGGTCCCGAGTTTTGCGATTGCAAGCACTCCTGAGTTTGGCGATTGCAAGCATCACTCACATTTTCTTCAGGAAATATACATTCTAGTCTTATATCTGTTATTTAACAGTAGAGATCATTCTTTAATGCTGATCTAGCAGAAGAAGACACAAGCCACAGTTTAAATCCCAGTTGTGCAGATGGGGTGCGTTTTAAAACTGCGTTACAATGAGCCCCTATTTGAACTACTCAATTATATTCTATACTTTTATGAATTATTTTGAGAAACCATGAGAAAAGGTTGAATAATGACAGAGTCAATGTTCAGAAATTAATCTTTAATATGATGTTTTTTACTATCTTGTTATAGCTGTGTTTGGTGATGTGTTTGTTGTCAAACTCAAATATTGGTATATTTTTAATGATCAAATAAATTCCATTATTTTATTTTAAAAAGTGAATAATTGACAAAATATTTTAGTTTGTCTGGGATGTTTTTTTTTTTGTTTTTTTATCATATCAGGTAATATTTGAATCTGTCATTTGATCATGTTACAATGTTCCCCTCACATGTTACTGTACCCCACCTATGGGGCATGTTGTCACATTTCACTTCCATTCTTTCAGGGTAAATCTAGAAAAAAGTATACACTGTATTAATGAAACAAAACCACATAATTGTACTAGACGTGTGTAATTAATGTGGGAAAAAATAAATACTCTGAACCCCAAGTGGATTTACACAAACTGAGAAAGTCAAAAAACGTTAGGTTGTGCAAGCTCTCCCCTAATCCTCAACAGCATGTTTATTGCTTGGTAGCGATCCATTTAGCACCACGAGTCAGTAGGCGGGGCTACAGAAGCAGGCGTACATATTTATCTGTTGAGGTGCCGTTTCATTTCAATTCATTTCTCCTTTAAGAAAATATTCATACTTTGAAAGTATAAATACTATATACTGAAGAAATATTAGTAGATCAGTTATATTGCTCTTTTAAACAATTTACAAAGAATTTACTGTAACTTGATGTGTGATAAATGAACCATAAGTAATAATACAGTAATATTTTTTTCATGACTCATTATTTGATCAGACTGCCAAAAGTTTCCAGACAGACAGACAGATTGATAGATGGGACAGACGGACGGACGGACTTCCTTTTACATATCAGCTTCTGTAACTGATGTATTTTGAGTTGAGTTTAAAGCATACTGTTATTTCTGGAAAATGGGATGATAATGGAACATCATTATCAGCTCAAACTTTGTTGCAGGAACATCCTTGCAGTGTCTACACCGCAGATGTATTTCTCTCTCTTACGACATTTAGTGCTAGTTTCTCCTCAAATCCAAAAATAACCATCAGGGAGAACTGTCAAAGCCATGCTACATTTTTCTGCCAGAGGCCTGGCCAGACAGAAAGAATGAGCGATTGGAGATAGATGGAGAGCTAGAGATGTTGGTTCAGACTGCATCAGAGAGGAATTTTGAAGCTGTACTCAAACTTTTCCCTCTACATTTGAGAGGTGGATGTTCCATCTAGGAATGAAGCAATAGCAAAATCTGTTTAATCAGGACTGACTTTTAACATCACTGCACACTGGACAAATCGCTACAGGTACAAATTAAGTATTTCTAGTGATTTCTCATTTAAAACAGTGGTTAAGGGTAAATAAAAGCAATCGCCTGATACAAATAGACATGCACAAATACAACAAAAAAATCTGAAAAAAAAACATTCAAAAATTAATTGAAACATTTAAAACCCAACAAAATGTTAATTAATTATTAATTAAAATTAATAAGGAAAATATTCTGAAATAATGATACATTTAAATAATATAACATAATGTAATTATAATAGAATGCAATTAATATAATAACATATAAATAATTTAATAATTTATATATTAGGAGGCCATGATGGACGGGCCACTTGGCAATTACACCCCTACTCTGTATCAATGACCACAGAGATTCAGGACCTCGGTTTAACGTCTCATCTGAAGGATTATATTATTCATTATTTATATTTATTTTATTTTATCTAATCTAATCTAATAGATTATATTATATTATATGCTGTATGACATGGATCATCATATACATTGCAAAATATATATAATGTAAAATGAATAAGAAATATATATTTATAGTTAATATATATATATATATATATATATATATATATATATATATATATATATATATATATATATATATATATATATATATATATATATATATATATATATGAGCATGGCTGCTAACATCAAACTGTGGTGTCACCAGATTGTGGTGTCGATTATTAGAAGGAAGTAATGCAGTGTCAGTCAGGAAGTTATGCATTTTTTCGTGTTTTGGAGTTGGGAAGCTGCTACAGAGAGTTTTCATGGCCTCGGCTTGTCTGAGCTCTGATGAGGGAAGGGGAAGGTGTGGATGTACGGGGAAGTAGTGAATGTTTACACCCACCTCCTGTCAGAAGTGCACATGTATCCACCAGTGGGCTGAGATAAAGAACGAAAGAAGCAAAAACAACAGGAACAGCATGTCCACGGGCCAACAGAGAGCTCTGAACATAATCGTAATCCTTAAAAAGTCTGCAAATGCATTTAAGCCTATAGTATTAAAAGAAATCTGGCATACATCTGGCATAAGAGCTTTTTAAAACATTTAACACATTTTCCCTGAAACTTTGAGTTAGAATACTTTGATTAAAAACCCAACGAGGCTGTGAAAATCACTAGTAAAGGCTGGAATACACAACACGATTTTTGCCCCGATATACAGTCTGAACAAGTTGACGCTAGTTGACAAAAGTCAGAGCCAGTCTGCAGATTTGAGCCAACAGATTCCATGGAAAGTCGCGTAGTATACCATGGTCATAGACTCCGATTTTTTAGCTTTAGATTTTGATTCCATCCAATCGGAGGATATCAAACATGTTTGATATTTTTGAGCTGATTTTAGAACACATATGTGTATGACGCGTCGCTACTGAAACGTAAAACACTGACCACTAGAAAATCAAAGAAGAAGAAATGGAGACGTACAAGATCACAAAGTGGAACTCCGCCATGGAAGAAAAACGTATTCAGCTGTGGCAGGAGCACGAGTGTCTCTATAATGTGGACGACAACAGTTTAAGGTCCTTTCCTTCGTGATCCCATTTTTCAAACTTTAGTTAGTGTTTAATGTTGCTGTTAGAGCATAAATAATACCTGTACAATTATAAAGCTCAAAGTTCAATGCCAAGCGATATATTTTATTTAACAGAAGTTCCCTTTCAAAGCCTACAGCGAACGGCCGGTTTGGACTACATCCCTGCACTTCCTGCTTTAATGACGTCACTAGAACAGTTTGTTGACTAACCTTCGCCCACAAGAATATGCAAAAAAGGGGGCGTGGTCTTGTTGCTCTCCCACATGGAGAAGAGGAAGTGTTGCGTTTGTGTAGAGTGTGTTTGTCACCATGTCTACAATAACATCAGAGGCCATGGTCAGAGGCCTGACTTTTCCGGGCACCGTACGCTAAGCTGCTGTCGAATCACAACACGGGAAGCGCTGGCCCAATCAGAACTCCTTACGTATTTCTGAAGGAGGGACTTCATAGAAAAGGAAATCATCAGGCCGTTTTTAGGACAGTGAAAACAGCGGTATACAGATAAGTAAATTGTGTAAAAAATACTGTGTTTTTTTACACGCGAAACATGAACACGTTATATTGCACGCTGTAAACACAATCAAAGCTTCGAAAACACAGGAAAAACAGGACCGTTAACACAACAGAGTAGACAAAGAAATAAGCGGGACAGCAATCACAACAGAGCTAAACATAATTAGCAAACCAAATTCTGAGGTAAACATTTGTCTTAATTCATTCGTTATTATGTTAATAATTACCATTATGGGTTTCACAAACGCTTTCTTGGGATACGTGTTTAAACGTGATTAAAGCGTCAATAGCTGCAAATTATTAATTGTGTTACATTAAATGTTAACGGATTATTTATTCATGTAAACAAGGTCGCGCTACTCGATGCCCTCGCATCTGTCTGTGTGAGACTCGTGTAGGAATCAAAACAGCAAAAACTATTGTATTAAGTAACTTACATAAATACAGTAAACGAAAGTAACTTGAAACAAAGCCACACCAGAGGATGTGTTTCTTCTTTCTTTAATGGAAAAAATCATTGTTTTAAATAAATTAATGATTTAATTACCTATTGTTTCATAAAGACGATCACACTTTGTTTTTGAATGACTGTTTCAATGAGTCACTCATTTAAGACAGTGTGCACCACCTACTGGCGGTCTGCTTTAAATGTTTTGCATTTTGTCATACATTTCATATTTCTAAATTTAAAATGTTATCTTAAAAACATTAATATTATAACATTCTTTGTAACGCTTTAGATTATGGCTCGGAAAGTACTGCATAATTAAAGCAAATTTACAGCATAACGTTCGGTAATTATAGTGTAACTATTAAGTAAGTACTTGTAGGTATATGGGAACAATATGTAATATTTGGGAAATAAAGGGGTAACTATCAGGAAAATTAACAAATTATTTATACTGTAAGTATTTTTTAATTAAGGAGTTATTTTCCGTGTTGTTTCATGTAGTATTGTATTGTTCCGCTCTTGTTTCATGTAGTTACAGCGTAAGTACAATAAAAACGCAAATACAATCTGATATCACTCAGAAATGTTTATTTGAAAAGCAACTTAATTCAAAACAGATTTATGACACTTCATATTCATGTTTTCATTTCAAATGATAACGTCCTGACAGAAAGAGGCACATTTTGTCCCTTTCTCTTTCTTTTCTTTTCTTGTTCCTCTTCTTCTTTTTTTGTATTTCCATTGACTGATCTTAAGAGGAATCCCATGTCTTTTGAAATTTTTTATTATTATTTATTAAAAGAAAAAGTAGTACACCAAGAAATGCTGTCATAATTTAGTAATATTTTCGTATCCAATCAGCTGTTACCAGCGCCTGCATGAGACACTTCAAGCTTTCATGACGTTCTCATGCACGTTTCTTCTGAAACACACGCGAGGACTGGTGTCTCTGTCTTGTCTTCTAGTCTTGTTTGTTTCTAATTGCTATTATCATTTATTATGTTATTGTTTGTATATTGTTGTGATCATTGGCGGGGCGGTAGTGGCTCAGTGGTTCATGTAGGTTGTCTACAAACCGGAAGGGTGGTGGTTCGATCTCCGGTTCCACCTGACCAATAGTTGAGGTGTCCATAAGCAAGACCCCTAACCCCAGCTGCTCCCAACGAGTTGGATGGCGCTTTGCATGGCTGACACCGCCATCGGTGAATGAGAGAGTGAATGTGAGGCAATATGTAAAGCGCTTTGGATGGCCATTGGTCTGTTAAAAGCGCTATATAAATGCAGTCCATTTACCATTTAACTCCTAGAAACCCAAATGAGTTTTCATAAGCAGAGATTCTTTATTTATTTATGTATACACTTTATTCTTTATTTAGAAGGAAGTTGTATACATCTCGGGTGGCATGAGGGTAAACAACGAGTAAACGGTGAGGACATTTCTGCGTGTACTGTATTTTCAGTGTAACAGTTACATAATACATAATACTAGAGACATGTGGGATTCCTTCTTAAATTTAATCTGTGGCAAGGACAAAAATGTAGAGGAACAATAGGAGGATGAAGAGAAATTAATCTGTTGTAAATCTGTTTTAAAAACTTAAAAAAAAACTTAAAATAAATGTTTCTGAGTGATATCAGATTGTATATGTGTTTTTTTTATTGTACTTACCCTGTAACTAAAAGAAACAAGAGGGGAACAAGAACCACTTTAATTTACAACCCCAAATCAGAAAAAGTTTGGACAGTATGGAAAACGCAAATAAAAAAAGAAAGTAGTGATTTCTAAATTTACTTTGACTTGTATTTCATTGCAGACAATATGAACACAAAATATTTCATGTTTTATCTGGTCAACTTCATGTCATTTGTAAATATGCATCCTTTCCTGTCATTCAGACCTGCAACACATTTAAAAAAAAAAAGTTGGGACAGGAGCAATTTAGGGCTAGTAATGAGGTAAAATGGTTAAATAATGATGTGATTTGAAACAGGTGATGTCAACAGGTGATTGTAATTATGAATTGGTACAAAAGCAGCATCCAAGAAAGGTCTAACCCTTTAGGAGCAAAGATGGGCCGAGGATCGCCAGTTTACCAACAAATACGTGAGAAAGAAGATAGGAAGAGATTTGGATATTTCACATTCAACAGTGCATAACATAATTAAAAGATTTAAGGAATCTGGAGGAATTTCAGTGCGTAAAGGACAAGGGCGCAAGCCTAAGCTGAACAACCATGATCTCTGATCCCTCAGGCGGCACTGCATCAAGAATCTTCATTCTTCTATAAGCGATATCACCACATGGGCTCAGTACTACTTTAGCAAACCTTTGTCAAGTACCACAATAAGTAGTTACATCCACAAATGCCAGTTAAAACTGTACTGTGCCAAAAGGAAGCCCTATGTTAACAGTGTCCAGAAGCGTCGTCGACTTCACTGGGCTCGGAGGCATCTGGGATGGACCATCACACAGTGGAAACGTGTACTGTGGTCCGATGAATCAGTATTTCAGGTATTTCTATGGAGGTATGGAAACCGTGTGCTCCGGACCAAAGAAGAAAAGGATCATCCAGACTGTTACCAGCAACAAGTCCAAAAGCCAGGGTCTGTCATGGTATGGGGTTGTGTCAGTGCCCTTGGCAAAGGTAACTTGCACTTCTGTGAAGGCACCATTAATGCTGAAAAGTACATAGAGATTTTGGAGCATAATATGCTGCCTTCAAGAAGACATCTTTTCCAGGGACGACCATGCATATTTCAACAAGACAATGCAAAACCACATTCTGCACACATTACAAAGTCCTGGCTGCGGAGGAAGAGGGTACGGGTACTTGACTGGCCTGCCTGCAGTCCCGACCTGTCTCCAATAGAGAATGTGTGTCGCATTTTGAAGTGCAAAATGCGACAACGAATACCCACCTTAAGACTTGTTTGCAGGAAGAATGGGACAAAATTACCTGAAACACTTCATCACTTGGTGTCTTCAGTCCCTAAACGTCTTTTAAGTGTTGTGAAAAGGAATGGCAACATTACAAAGTGGTAAATGCTTTACTGTCCCAACTTTTTTAAATGTGTTGCAGGTCTGAATGACAGGAAAGGATGCATATTTACAAATGACATGAAGTTGACCAGACAAAACATTAAATATTTTTTGTTCATATTGTCTGCAATGAAATACAAGTCAAAGTAAAACTTTTTTCTGATTTGGGGTTGTAAATGGTAAATGGTAACTGGACTGCATTTATATAGCGCTTTTAACAGACCAATGGCCATCCAAAGCGCTTTACATATTGCCTCACATTCACCCATTCACTCTCTCATTCATACACCGGCCAGCGGTGTCAGCCATGCAAGGCTGGGGTTAGGTGTCTTGCTCATGGACACCTCGACACTTGGTCAGGTGGAACCAGGGATCGAACCACTGACCTTCCAGTTTGTAGACAATCTACATGAACCACTGAGCCACTGCCGCCCCGGGGTAAGTATAAATTTGTTGTACGGCCCGCAGATTCATACTTACCCTGTAACTACATGAAACAAGAGGGGAACAAGAATAGACTTTAATTTACAGCCCGCAGATTTATACTTACCCTGTAACTACACAGATAATTACCCCTTAATTAAAAATACTTACAGTATAAATAATTTGTTAATTTTTCCTGATAGTTACCACTTTATTCCCCCAATATTACATATTGTTCCCATATACCTACTCATACTTACTTTATAGTTACACTATAATTAAAGTTAAATTCACTTTAATTATGCAGTACTTTCCGGCGTAATCTAAAGTGTTACCAATTCTTTATGCAATTATAATTTAACATTGTGATATGTAAATTTATAAATGCATTTACATTTCAGTTTCAGAGGTGAAGAAACAAATTACTTCATTGCATAGGCTACCCAGTAGTCTCCTAGCAACCAGGCGGTTTCAGTTTGTGTTCGAACATTTGTAAAGTCAGATTTTCTCTGTAACCATTTACAATGTCGGCAAGTGTAAGATGCATGGGTGTCGGAAGCAAATAAAATGTGGGTGGGTCCTCTCTTTCTCAGAATTTTTTTTTTTACTGGAGGAACGTTAGATGCCATTTACATTAAATACAAATATACTGCCGTTTACTAAACGATTGATTGGGCTAGACAAAATTATGGAAATCACCAAGTCTAGTGTAGCGGTAAGATGCATGGCATCAAGTTTTGATGCAA
Organism: Gobiocypris rarus; assembly: GCA_023029165.1. NCBI lineage: Eukaryota > Metazoa > Chordata > Actinopteri > Cypriniformes > Gobionidae > Gobiocypris > Gobiocypris rarus. The sequence goes on from CM040932.1 coordinate 53,152,450, forward strand.
ATTGATCTGAGGTTTCGAATCCGCCTTTTGCCAAACTCGCTCGGTTCCCTTTTCCCATCACATATCAGATAAGAAAGGCACTTATTTTCAATAAAACTGAAGAAAATATTAGAAAAGTGGAAATAAAGCGTCTAACATGTGTTTACTATTAAGTGTTTATTGGTTATAGGTAAACAGACATGTGCTGAATTAGAGATGATAAAAGTGAGTGGGTCCAATATCATTGGTCGTAAAAAGTGGGTGTGTCTTGTCCCACCCACACACAATGGTTCCGACGCCCATGGTATGATGCCTTAAAAATCGTGTAGTGTATTCCAGCCTTGAGTAGATGAGTTTACCTGTTCAGCATGACATTTCATGTTTTTTTCTTTTTGCCATCAACTTGAGCCAGCCAGTATGTGCTACCCCCTTTATTAAGGTCCACATTCTGATGGACATTTTGAGCCTATCCTCTCTGTTGGACCAACTTTATTAATGTTATTCAATAGCCAAAAACGTATAGTTTTAGGTAGCAGTTGCATCCATTTTAAATCTGGACTACAGTAAGTGCAGTAAATTAATGCCAATGCAATACCAGATGTTGAAAATGTACAGCCTAAAAATATGGGTAATGTTCCTAAAGACCTATTTTCTTTATCCTAACGATACACAATTACATGTTTAGTTACATTTCATTATCCTATCTGATCAAACCTGTGACTCACATGGTTTCTTTCTGAATACAGTCCTACATAATTTATACCTAATGGCAGGAAAATGAAAACAAAAGAAAACATATTAATGCAAAGATAGAGTCCAGATGTTGGCTATGAAATATGGACAAATTTAAGCTTGCTTTTGTCCCTGTTTGTCATCTAAAAGTCTAACTCACTCATCATTGTGCTCAAATTCTCTTGACCAAATCAACACCATGAAGAAGGAAACCAATCCTGCTGTTTCCCTGGCCAAGTTAAAGAAAGATACCACATCTCTCTCTCACACCCTGAAATTGGTTGAACACACACACACACACACACACACACACACACACACACACACACACACACACACACACACACACACACACACCAGTCAGTCCTGCTCTTTGGCCAAATAATGACAGCGTTGGCAGTTGTTTGCTGTCATACACAGATCCACCTCTGCGGCATGCTCTGCCTCACAGCACACACATATGAAAGCCCTACAAAGCACATTTGTTCCAGGAGGATGTGCAGAAGGCATTACATCTAAGGGTTTTTTAAGTCCGTGTCTAGACACCATAGACACAGCTGGGGAATTTAGAGGAATTCTCAAAGATCTAGAAAACTCTTCAGCAGATCTGAAGCTTTTGAGCAGCTTTGAAAAGAGCGGCGACACTTGATTTCGGTCGTGACACTCAGCTGCCGGTTCATTTTAGTCTTCAGACCACACACACTAATTGGCTCGTCTGGTGCAGTTGCATAATTAGATTTTCTTTTTCACTGAAAAGAAGGCATAAAAATCAAAATGAAAGAAAAGGCTCTGAAATATCATGATGAGAGATATCAGTGATAGATACGTCTGGAATGATGATCTGGATGAGTGTCCATGAAAGTCCATTTCCCATTTAAAAATCTCTCTCTCTCTCTCTCCATAATATATGTATATTATGATCTGGATAAAGCCTGGATATATATATATATATATCCCCCTCAAAAAATTAGCATATTGTGATAAAAGTTCATTATTTTCCATAATGTAATGATAAAAATTTAACTTTCATATATTTTAGATTCATTGCACACCAACTGAAATATTTCAGGTCTTTTATTGTTTTAATACTGATGATTTTGGCATACAGCTCATGAAAACCCCAAATTCCTAACCCAATCTCAAAAAATTAGCATATCATGAAAAAGTTCTCTAAATAAGCTATTAACCTAATCATCTGAATCAACTAATTAACTCTAAACACCTGCAAAAGATTCCTGAGGCTTTTAAAAACTCCCAGCCTGGTTCATTACTCAAAACCGCAATCATGGGTAAGACTGCCGACCTGACTGCTGTCCAGAAGGCCATCATTGACACCCTCAAGCGAGAGGGTAAGACACAGAAAGACATTTCTGAACGAATAGGCTGTTCCCAGAGTGCTGTATCAAGGCACCTCAGTGGGAAGTCAGTGGGAAGGAAAAAGTGTGGCAAAAACGCTGCACGAGAAGAGATGACCGGACCCTGAGGAAGATTGTGGAGAAGGACCGATTCCAGACCTTGGGGGACCTGCGGAAGCAGTGGACTGAGTCTGGAGTAGAATGTTTCTAGCATCTGTAAAACTGCATTCTACCATCTTAAAAATGTATCTAAATTACGGCACATGCTCTCAATGCAAAATGCTGAACAGTTAATACATGCGTTCATGAGCTCAAGGCTAGATTATTGTAATGCTATACTGGGTAATTGCCCTGCTCGCCTAATAAATAAACTCCAGCTGGTTCAAAACGCAGCAGCTCGAGTTCTTACTAGAACCAGGAAGTATGAACACATTAGCCCGGTTCTGTCAACACTCCCTATTAAACATCGCATACATTTTAAAATCTTGATTATTACTTTCAAAGCACTAAATGGTTTTGCTCCCAGTGCTTAAGTGAGCTCTTAACACATTTTACTCCATCACGTCTACTGCAGTCTCTAAACTCTGACCAGCTGATAATACCTAGAATATCAAAATCAACTGCAGGTGGTCGATTCTTTTCCTATTTAGCACCTAAACTCTGGTCTTCCTAGCATTGTTCGGGAAGCAGACACACTCTGTCAGTTCTCTTTTCTATGGCATACACATAGAACACTTTTTTCAATTAAATGATTATCAGGCTGCATTATCTAGGTCAGCCGGAACTGGGAACACTTCCCATAACACCTGATGTACTCGTTACATCATCAGAAGAATGGCATCTACGCTAATGTTAGTGTCTCTGTTTTATCCCGAGGTCTATTGCAGTCAGCCGGATCCAGGCTTTATCCAGATCAGACGGTGGACCTGCACCCAGATGTGACCAACACATGACCCTGAAGTGTCTGCAGAGACTGTGTCATTTAGACTCCCCCTTAAGCTGCCTCATCCACACGGCATCCTCAATAAACCTGTCTCCGGCGTTATGACTCCGATTGTTTGAATAGTCCTAGTTAATAATTCTTTAAATCGATATGTCATCCTCAAACAACCCGTCTCCAGCGTGTTGCCGTCAATCTTTCGAATATTACACTTTAGTAATTGTTTAATCAATACGGCATCCTCAATGAAAACCTTTCTCCGGCGTAATGACTCCGATATTTCAAATTGTTTATTTTTAATAATTATTTAATCGATACATCATCCTCAATAAACCCGTCTCCGGCGTGTTGCCTCAGATCTTTCGAATATTCAGATTGATTATGACCTCTGACCTTTAAAATTGCCATAATAATAATACGCTGTTTGTTAATTGGCCAGAGGAGAACTGGCACCCCGACTGAGCCTGGTTTCTCCCAAGGTTTATTTTTCTCCATTAGGTCTCCTGATGGGGTTTTGGTTTCCTTGCCACTGTTGCCTCTGGCTTGGCTTGTTCAGTTGGGGAAAAACTATTTTTCAAATATATTTCAAAATAAATCTAATTATTAAACTAAATAGACCAAATTACTGATCTAAAGCCCACATTGTTACTGTATGATAATCGAAATATATTCTGTTGCATTATTTTTCTGTTTAACACTGTGAAGCTGCTTTGAAACAATCTGCATTGTTAAAAGCGCTATATAAATAAAGTTGACTTGACTTGACTTGACTAGAAACTTTCAGAGCCACCGTGCACAGGCGTGTGCAGGTAATGGGCTACAGGTGCCGCATTCCCCAGGTCAAGCCTGACCTGGGCTACAGAGAAGCAGCACTGGACTGTTGCTCAGTGGTCCAAAGTATTTTTTTCAGATGAAAGCAAATTTTGCATGTCATTCGGAAATCAAGGTGCCAGAGTCTGGAGGAATACTGGGGAGAAGGAAATGCCCAAATTCCTGAAGTCCAGTGTCAAGTACCCACAGTCAGTGATGGTCTGGGGTGCCAAATCAGCTGCTGGTGTTGGTCCCCTGTGTTTTATCAAGGGCAGGGTCAATGCAGCTAGCTATCAGGAGATTTTGGAGCACTTCATGCTTCCATCTGCTGAAAAGCTTTATGGAGATGAAGATTTCGTTTTTCAGCACGACCTGTTACCTGCTCACAATGCCAAAACCACTGGTAAATGGTTTACTGACCATGGTATTACTGTGCTCAATTGGCCTGCCAACTCTCCTGACCTGAACCCCATAGAGAATCTGTGATATTGTGAAGAGAAAGTTGAGAGACGCAAGACCCAACACTCTGATGAGCTTAAGGCCGCTTATCGAAGCATCCTGGGCCTCCATAACACCTCACCGCGGCACAGGGCGTGCCAAGTCTCATTGATGCACGTGGAGCGAGCTTACCTGGGAACACATGGCACCTGATGCAATATGAAAATGCCAGCCGGTGAAGGCCAGCCTTTGGGCTGGATGTTCTGCTGGCTGGGAAACCTTGGGTCCTGCCAAACCTGTGCCAAACATTATCTACTTTCTTGGCTGAAGGAGTACCTGAAATATAGGAGTACAGCATCTTGAAACTCATGGCAAACAGGCTTACAGCATGAGACTTCTAAGAGAACCAGGCTTTACATGCGGAAAGAGACGCGCTTAATGGTAATGCGCCTCTGAAGGGGTAAGTGGCTGACATGGAGAACACTGGAACTACCCACGCCACCATGATGAATGAGACAAGTGCTCCACTGACTACTAAGGCCAGCCTAGATGGATGTCAACCAGAGTTTCTCAGAACGGTGTCCTCAAAGAGAAGAGGTCTAACTATGCTCTCTACTCAAGGCTAGCACTCAAGGGGGCTCACAGAGAGACAGCACTCTCTGAGAATTCACAGAGACAAGAACACTTCTCAAATCTAACTAACTAAGATCAGACAGAGAGGAGGCTCTCTACAGAGCTCCATCACTATCTGGGCAGAGCTCTGAGGAGCAGAGGCCTCATAAACTACTACTCTAAGCAAGAGGAGGCCTGATGACACTCTATAGTAAAGCCAGACTAAGGAGGGCCAGAGGAGGGTTTGGAGACTCCACTGCTGCAGCCTGGTCGAGCTCTGAGAACGGATGTCCAAAAAGCTGAAGGTGAAACTGCTGCATTAAGGAGGAAGATTTTTTTTCCTTCTCCTGATGTCAATCAGGTTCACCCACAGATGTCTCTCCATCGCCACCATGCCTGCCATGCTGATTGACCGATTGAAGCAGTAGTCTGTTTAAGCCCCCGCTGACCTGATGATGAGTTGTTTGGATAGCTCTTTAAATGTGCTCCTCCTGAACTTTGTTAATAATACATAATTTGGTGAGGAACACACACGCTGCTGAATCAGATGTCGCGAGAGAGACAACTTCATCAGCCAGTGAGAGATACTCAAACCTCTGATCAAAAACTCTGCTCAAACTGCAAGCACCGTGATTTTAGTTTCCTACCCGCCTTGGCTGCAGCAGTTTCTGAACCGCTGGGCACAGATGGCTGTCCCAATTCCCTCAAGAAAAGGGACAGACGAGAGCAAAGTTTCCTCAGAGAAAAGCACTCGTATTACACGCATAGAAAATCAGAAAACGTTCTAAAACTCACAGTGCTTCCCGCCATAATAAACTTGCATGTACAGATTACACATTCAAACAAACGGTCTCCTAAAAAGAAGAAGAGGATGACGTTTGGCACAGGTGTCCTTTTATACTCTCTGACTCACGTGACATGAAAGACTCCTGCCTGACAACATCAAGTTCATTGTCATGTTTAGATTTCCACTTCAGACACCGGTCACGCCGAAAACATTTCCCATAGCACCTTTTGGAACACACAGCACAAGGTCCTATTCGAAAAGGAACATGGCACAATGCACAACATCCCATCCTAAAACCTGGCTTCATTGTCTTTTTTGTGATTATTTCTTATGCCTTTCTTTTGCATGTTTTGTCAGACATCTACTGTATGTCTGCTTTTTAAAATGCAAATGTTTCTGTCTGATTATGCCACAGATTTTTATAAGCATGGTGAAAACTGATAACACTTTAAACACTGTATTGTTTAAATAGTTAGTACTCGGCTTTAATTCAAAACTGTCCATTGTATTCATAACCAGGACACATTTATTTTCTATCCAGGTCAAACAATATCTGAGCTCAGCAGAACTGTGGCATGATTTTAAAGACCAGTCAATGTTTAGATTCAGAATAGAAGGTCATTTTAAGAAACATGTGCCTTTCCCAGTTTGATAAGGCACGTTTTAAATACTTTTAAAGATAATGCATTTAAGTGTTGATACATTGCACTGCCAACTTAAGCTAAATGAATACATTTAATAAATGATACAGTATACATTTGGACAGTACAATTTGACATTACAAATTTTGTGCTCAAAGTCATGAAACTTCTTAGTGCTTCACTGATATTTCTACAAATATCCACTTAGAATATCTTGTTACTTGAATAAAACTGGGTTGAGTTACAACCTCATGTATTTTTAACAATACATTGCATAAACTAAATAGATACATTTTGCTTTTATCAGAAAACAAGTCTTCCTTTTGATGAAATTTGTGTTGTCTATAAAAGCCACATCAGCTTTTACACACCAATGGCTCCAGTTTCATAAAATGACCCAGAAATCAAAACTTAAACAAACATAAAAATCACATGGGACCATCTAAGACAACAGAGCCGAGGATGAGGGTTCAACTGATGGTGAGAAACTACAGGAAAAACTCAGAAAGCTTTGTCAAACATTATGTTTGTTCATCTCTCTCTATCTCTATCTCTCTCTGTCTCTGTCTGGTGTGTGTGTGTGTGTGTGTGTGTGTGTGTGTGTGTGTGTGTGTGTGTGTGTGTGTGTGTGTGTGTGTGTGTGTGTGTGTGTGTGTGTGTGTGCGTGTGTAATGCGTGTATTTATTATTATTAATGACAGAACAAATATAAATACAATACAGTAATACTGAGTAATAAACAGCCAAAGGGTAAGGACATTTTTACACCAAAATAACATTTTACACAAATAAATAATCAGACATAACACGAATAAAATATTGAGAATGCATTCGAAATGATTAAAATGTGATTAATGTTTGGAGAAATGAATGTGTGTTGTGTGTGTGTTGTTCTATCAAGCTGGGGACAAACCTGAATGCACACTGACTTATGGGGACTCTCCTGTCACTGTGGGGACATAAATTCTAGGTCCCCCATGAGGAAACTCAAGCTCAGAACTCATACAGAATGAGATTTCTTTTAAATGTAAAAATGCCTTGAAGTTGTGTGATGGGTAGGGGTGTGTGTGTGTGTGAGAGTGTGAGAGATAGTGAGAGAGAGAGAGAGAGAGAGAGAGTGTGTGTGTGTGAGAGAGAGAGAGAGAGAGAGAGAGAGAGAGAGAGAGAGAGAGAGAGAGAGAGAGAGAGAGAGAGAGAGAGAGAGAGAGAGAGAGAGAGAATGTGTGTGGACTGGTAATCCCTACGGTATGGGACAAAATGTCCCCACAAAGATGGCAATATCTGAAATCCCGTCCTTGTGGGGACATTTTTTGGTCCCCATGAGGAAAACAGGTCATAAATCACACTAAGTGATGTTTTTTGAGCAAGTAAAAATGCAGAATGTCTCCTGTGATGGGTAGGTTTAGGGGCAGGGGCAGTGTAGGGGGATAGTAAATACGGTTTGTATGTTATAAAATGCATTACGCCTATGGAATGTCCCCATAAAACATGAAAACCCAACATGTGCGTGTGTGAGTGTGTTATAACAAAAAATATATAAAACAAATCATAATAATTCAAATTCAATTCAAAATATTTTTTTTAATTCGATTTGATTTAAAATGTATTAAAAACAAATGATGTTTTAGTAACAAAGTTCGGGAGGAACGAATGAGCTATCCAATCATCATGTCATTCCAACCAGCTCTCAGCAATCAGTAATCAACATGTCTACCCAATCAGCACAAGTGGAGGATTATAAATACCCAGTCAACTCACCAATGTTCCTTGACAGTTTTTCAGCATTTCGCCCCAGCCAACATCTCCGAAATCGAGCTCTTCCCATCCGATGAGCAAACTTTTGTCTTTGGGGTGTCTTTGCTGCAATCCCCTGCCGTTATCTTACGAGCGTCAGGCCAAACAAACGGGTCCCAGCACGCAGAGGCCACCACGGGTGAAACATCTGCATTCTCCTTCCGCTTCTTTCTCTACTCCGGCCTATTCAATTAGTTTTGCCATAGAGAATGGAAAAGGCCCATTGAGCACCAAGCACTTGGGCAATGTCGCAAAGAAACAAGCCCTCCTTCAGCAACAGGCCGCCGCAGCAGGCCCTCACCAAGCCAGGCAGCAGATTTCAGTCCCGGCCAGGCTCTCACTCTCCACGCCTGTCAGCTCAACCACATAAGTTTTTGTTATGTGTTTGTTGTATAATGTGGGATGTATTATGATGTTGAACATGTAACAGCTATCTTTGTGCCTTAGGACCCCCTCAAAAAAGAGATGGATCATCTCAAGGGGCTATCCTTAAATAAATAAATAAATAAATAAGAACTCAAATTCCTCTCGTTTTTGTTACAGGAGAGACACGGAGGCAGGGGTAAAAGCAGTAAATGATGTTTATTGCGAACAATCAGCAGAGTTAACGATGAGATGGTGGAGAATAGAATAGACTGAGATGATATGGAATGAACAGGCAGGTTGGAACACGGGGAGCGATGGAGACGATGGAGACGGGTAAGTATAGCGGAAGGAGTCCTTGAGGTAAGCAAACTAACAGCGTTGTGCAAATGAGAGTGTGTGTGAGTGTGGGTGTTTTATCGTCTCAGGTGATTGTTGGATTGAGTGGCTGCATGTGGCGTTGATCAGAAGGCCGGTGAATGGGATCGTGGGTAATGTAGTGCGCTGGAACCTGACGTGTCTGTGACAGTTTTCTGTCCCTCGTTGAATTTACCATCGCAAATCATGAGCACAGTTTATGCCATCTGGATACTCAATTTTGATCAGAATATGCATTTTAAAATGGCTTCTGTACAAGTGATTTGCCGTTCTATATGAACCTTATAATGTTATTATATGCTTCCTTATAATGAACAAACAGTAGCTCGCAGAATACGTACAGATCGCACGCATAGTGGCACACAGAATCATTAAGAATTTGTCAATGCTGTCTTACAATTTATCAACAAACTGCTTAAAACTGAAAGTCATATCAGAATGTAGTGAGAGCAACGGTGCCTCTAATGCGCTCTGTATATATACCTTTTTTTCTATTAAAACCATGAACATGTGTTAATCAATCACACACTGTGTTGTGGATATATAAACAGGGGCTTTAAAGTGTTACTTCAGCGATTAGCATTAAGCTTTGTATCAGTAGAAAGCCGGGAGTATATTCAAATTATCGTACTTTCCCACCTCATATGACCCTGAGACGAAATAATTATGTATTTTATTTCTGGAAAAATTCTTCCGATGACGCAAATATCGTCATTTTGCATCATCAGAGGAGTGTTTAGCCAGAGGCTAAAGACTACAGCCAGCAGGAGGCACTGTTTCTCATGTTTTTAACATCACACTCACAGCACTCACAGCACTTACAGCACTCGGCTCGCGGAGCTGCGGAGATTCATGTAAACGGAGCGGTGGAGAACAGTGTGTGTTTTAACTTTTAAACTTCCTATGAAAGTTAATCTTCCAAAGACATGACCTGATCACGAGCTGTGAATGCAGCCGCAGCCACGAATCCTGCAATTACCTCAGCCAATGTGATGACTGTAATCCGATCCTGCTGTGTTTGTGCCGTGACGCTCAATCAGCTCACTCACATTATATCGAACAGACACGTTCAGTTTTTAATTGTAGTGTCTCTAACTGAACTGATTTTCTGAAAATGAACGTGGTAGGCAAGTGATCCAGTAATCCTGTAGCCGACTAGCTGTGGCTAGAGTAGGAGGGCAGTGAAGCAGTGTATTCTGGGAATTGTTGTCTTTCATCCTCATGAGACAAAAATAAATTTTCTGTGTTTTCTCAGTCTAGAAGGCACCAAATTCAAAAATAATTTCATATTTCTACTACATTAATGACCCAGTTTAAATACAGATTCATCTTCCCAGTACCCCTTTAAGCCATTGCGCGTGTGTCAGAGCACCGTTTGTGCGTCACTGGCCGCGGACCGCCCATTCCGGTTTCTGCCTTCCTTCTGCTCCCCAGCTCCCTTTATGGACAATAAACTGTGGGAGGTTGCCGTCGGCCTCATTCAACATTCCCCTGTTGTATTCCCGTGGCTTATTAGCCTGTCGTCTGTTTGTGTGCACGATCGGACACACAACTATAGCAACATGAAGGAGAAATAGTCGATTACGGCCTGTGGGGGAACGTTTTTTTTTTGATGCTGCTGCTTTGTCTGCATTGGTTTCTCCTGTGTTAAACTGCTCTCCAGTGCGAGCTCGCTGGGTCTACATGTCCTGTGTTGGATCTCCAGCATGTATCTGTTTTGAGTTGTTTTGTCTTTGTTTTCAGTTTGTTTTTTTGTTTCTTTATTTAATAGATTTTTCTGTGCTTTTTCCATTTCATCTGTGTTAAGCTTTTGAAATTTTCTTTCCTTTTTTACTATTATCATTATCCTCATAATTTTCTTTCTTTTTTTGTTAATTGGAGATTGTTTGGATAGATTGTCTTTTTATTGCAGGAGCTGAGGCTTCATGGCAGGCCGCTCATAGGCCCTTGTGTGCGGTGGTGGGCTTAGTCACAGAGTGCAGTGATTTCTGTGTGTGTGATCCGACTGGTGTGCGTGTGGTGTGACCGGTGCACAAGGTGGTAAGATTTTGATATAGAGTTAGTTGACCTGCCATTGGTACCCCTCGGTCTCCTTTTTCTGACTCCAGCATACTTTGTCTATTCTAATCTAGCCCTGGGATTTTAACCCTTTTATAACTTATTTTTTGAATGTTGTAAAATAAAACTTTTGTATTTTTGGTATCCACGTCTCCAGACCCTTTTTCTGCTGAAACATGAACCTGTGTCCTTTTGTGCGTAAATAACTTATAATTTTTCCCTGGTCATCAGGGTGGCGTGGTCCGCTACATTTTGAGTTCCCCTTCCGGGATTACCCCTCCCCACTACAAGAAGTAAACAGAGAGCGTAACAAAATATTGTTGAAATTCCTTAAGGAATGCATTAAAATCATAGTGAAACAACTATGGTCAAAAAAGAGCTGTTCGGACCAATCAAATTGCCATGACGGGCTTTATACAATGATTGGCAGATGATCACCAGTAACAGAATAATTTACGTCACCAAAGAGAGTTTGGGTTGAATTTGTTCTTATCCTAAACAGAGAACGTGTTCGTATATGCATTCACCTTTACTATTTCCCTCAAAAATTATGATCGTGTTGGTAAGTACTCCATGTATCCTTAAACTCGTTTTAAAACACCGGCAAAGATCTGCTATCTTTAATATGACTCGGGTGCAACAAGTTGTCTTGAGAGGTGAACTAATCATTTCTGTTTTCGGGGGTGCATGCATTGCACATGGGGCTGTCCCAGACTGGATCAAACACCGATGACGGAACCCGAAGACAGGAGAGGTCCGACTGGGCCAATATGAGGCGACCAACAGGACCTGCTCCTTGTCCTTTCCTGATCTTGCGCAGAACCTGTGCAAGAAGGCTCACTGGGGGAAACACATACTTGCGCTGGGTGGAGGCAGCAGCGGGCCGCCGTGGCAGAATATGTTTAATCGCCTCAGTCTGCTTCTGTGTGGCCAAGAACTGTTGGGCAAAGTCCTCGACCGCCCCGCCGAATAGCCCAGCCTGGGAGATAGGGGAGTTGAGGAAACGTGTTTGCTTAGACTCCTGCATATCAGCCAGGATGAGGCATGGATGACGTTCCTAGACCACGGCAGTGGACGTCACCTGACCGAGAGAGCGTGCGGTAACCTCCTTCACCCGTAGGGCGAGGTCGGTAGCCCCATGCAACTCTTGCATGAGAGTTCAGTCAGCATTGCCCTCATGCATGTTTCTGAGTACCTTCACCTGATGGACTTAAAGGATAGCCATTGCATGCAAAATGGACGCGGCCTGGCCCGCAGCTCTATAGATCTTCGCCACCAGAGTAGACGTAAACCTGCAGTCTTTTGAGAGGTGCTTTCGGTCACCATGCCATGTCGAAATGCTCTCCGGACACAGTTGCATCGCAACAGAAAGCTCAACAGGGGGAACCCCAGTGTACTCTTTCACCGTGCCGCCATCAAGGGCAGGGAAGGTGGAAGAGGCTTCTGAGTGATCGCGAAAAGTCAGCAGGGACCACGATTTCGACACCTCTTCATGCACCTCCGGGATGAAAGGCACTGGGGGCTGATGGGCGCACAGGCTGCCCCAGACACCAATCATCCAGCCTTGAGCGCTGCCGGAGAGTTCCACTCAAGCCTGATACTCTCAGCTACCCGTGCAAGCATGGCTGTGAGCTCTGGATCAGACTCGGTCAATGCTGGGACTCCTGAGGGAGGCAATGAAACTAAGAGAAATCTTTATACACATACATATATGGCCAACCACTTTTATTCAGGACTGTTTATGTTGCATCATCATGTGTGTATTGTGAGTACAGTCATGCTCATTGTTCATGATGAGTGAGCTGAAACAAAAGTTTGGAAAGGCTTTGGAAAACTTCATACATTTGTAAAAGGGAGAGAACGAGAGAGAGAGAGAGAGAGAGAGAGAGAGAGAGAGAGAGAGAGAGAGAGAGAGAGAGAGAGAGAGAGAGAGAGAGAGAGAGAGAGAGAGAGAGAGATCTCATAAACTCAGGCTCCTGCAAAAATATCACGGATAATTGAACAGGTTATGCTTTTTATATACACGATTGTGATTGCCAGGAAAAATTATTTTGTATTTGACTATGATAAATGACATTAAGTCTGATTACTGCAGCGAGAGAGCTGAATACTTTGTCCATGTATGGGACTTTGTCTGTGGATTCGTCTGGGGTTTGAGATTCATTTACTTAATTTGATTTGAACTGCATTTAAAGACATGGCAGAAAAAGTTATATTGCCTCAGGTGCACTATGCCTCCATAAGAGAGAAAAAAGATGAGATCGGATTTCGTCCCAAACTATTGCTTTGAGGCTGTGGGTAGAGTGGTTATACAGTTGCTAAGACTTACAGGCCCAAGTGAAGATAGTCCATCCTCAAGTCTCTGTCTGATGTGTGGCTCAGGTCTCTGTGTGTGTGAGATTTATAAGATGTCCATAGTACAAACGGTGCAAATTACCTGTCAAAGTTTAATATTTGTTCAAATCACTGACCCTATAGAGACATGTATTAATAGTGTCGCTTCCCTTAGAAAACAGTCAGTCTTGAGCAGCATGTTGGATGAATATGTGTCCATCTGTTTACAGTGTAATGACACACATAGGATTCTGAAGAACCCTTCTGAAGCGTAAAGTAGGGTCGAGCTGGCCGTTGTCATCTTGGCAGCGCGTCACTCCCAGATAACTGACAATAGGCAATGAGGCGGGACATGGCTGGAGCTGAGGTGACGTGATGATTAACAGACTGCAGACAAACGGCTACCCACCTGTCACTCAAAGTGGCCAAGCCCTTAATTATGCAGAACTTTAAGGCTTTATATAATGTAAATGAATGAGTTATAAAAATTCACCCCTCACAGTTATCATGAAGTTCAAAATTAGCTTTATAGACCAAAACCTCAATTTGTCCCAGGCTGTAAACATGTTTTTTTTTTTTTTTTTCTGCTGTAAAGTTGGGCATTTTAACATGGGGCTCAATGAGATTCTGCTCCCTTCTGCAGTTCCTAGTGGCCAGTCAAAGAATTGCAGTTTAAGTCACTTCCGTATTGGTTTCAAGAGAAACTGGGGGAGAGTTCCACATAGCCGACCTCCACCAGATCCTTGATTTAATTACATTCTCATGTTCTGACATCAAAGACAACTTTCAACCTGAAGTTAAATTATGAAGTTCTTCATCTGCTGGTCAAACTAAAACTAACTCAATTGCTTTTGCAATAATTTAAACTGTATTTATTTATTTTATTTTTTTGTTTGTTTATATTTTATTGTTTTCATATGAATTTGTATAGTTTTATTCATTTGTTTGTTATGTATACAATTATTACTGTGTTATTACTGTATAATCTTTAATACATTATCTCTTCAGTTAAAAAAATAAAAAAATACTGTCCACTCACAGGGGACATCTGAAAAGTGAAAAAACATATCTCGAAAAAACATAGACAGATATGTGTAAAAAAAAGTTTAAAGCTTGTTTTCATGCCCTAGGAGAAATAAAAGCACATTGGGAAAAATCCTGATTGAGTTTGTCATAATTCATGCATGATAGGGTTAAAATTGTAATAGCTTTACATTTTACAGGCTTCATTTATGCTGCAGCTGTCATGTGGATCTGAATTAACTGTAATATATTGCCTTTTTTAAGGTATAGGTCAGCTTTTTTTTACTACTATTTTTTCATTATTACTTTTTATTAGAATACTAATTTTTAATAATTGGTGGTGATAAAAGGATATTTTGTACAGTATATATGGGCTTTTTGCCTTTATTAAATAAAAAATATACATGAATAAATTGGGGAAAGAGATGAATGGGGCAAAGACATGCAAATTGCATTCCTGCAGATAAACAGTACTGAAAATCATAATGATGCTAGTGTTAGCACTAGGTAATTTGTCTCATGCTGCGTTCACACCATGTCATAATTACCATAATTTTGTGATGACAACACATGTTTTTCTACTCGGAGCTGTTCATGTCCTCGGGCTGGGAATCATGCATTTATATGGCAACACTACCAATGCCTAAATTAATCTGAAGGGGTCACATGGTAGAAGTCGGAGCTCTCAGAATATCCCCAATATACAAGTTGTAATTACAAAATGTTGTGAACACACCTAAAGGTGTGGGTGTCAAGAAACAAAAGAAAGAAATAAGAAACTATTTATCAAAAGAAAATGGTGACAGTTTTTCATTAAAATAAATTTCAAAAATACATTGCAATTTTTTTTTCTACATATTTTTTGAAAACAAGACTATCTTAAGCCTTTTTTTTATGTATTTGATTCAAGAATGTTAAGAGATTTTACTGAAAAGACAAAATTACTGAGAAATTTCTTTTTTTTTTTTTTTTTTTTTGCATGGTATGGCTATCATTATGCAAATATTGTTGTGTATAAAAACTAGCATTAGATTATTTTACTAAAGACTTTATGCGGTTTCTTCTGCATGAGAGCAAAGGGCTGTAAGTGTTTCTAGCACTCAGACACAAATAAAGCAGCACATTTTCTATCTGCCTGAACACAAGAGTGTCAGGCGTGTAAATTGATAGGAAACAGCTTTCAAGTTCAGTGTGGCATCACAGTTGTCATTCTTACAACAGGCCGAAATAACACAGGGCCACTAATTACATCTGTTTCCTGTATCCACAGTTTCACATCACAACCCGGAGGTTGAATGTCACTGATAATTGGTTCCTTTTACATCACATCAATAGACAGGCCTAATCCACCCACTTCACAAGGGCGTTTCACAGAATTATGAAGTGAAGTATGTAAGTATGCAACATGGTACAGTACATGCTTGATATTTTATATTTGAGAAAGTTCTGGGAAGTTCGATCCTAGCTGTCACTTCATCCGTCCATGGAAACAATGCTTCAAAACACAAGTCAGTCTAATGTAATGCAATGGCTCCCTCTAGTGAACAATTACAGCAGCGATCCAGGCAGTGGAGCTTTTCTAAGTTGTATGTAAAATTACTGATTCATTTAATAATAATAATAATAATAATAATAATAATAAGACTCTCCACTTTTCATAATAAAGTCTAGCAGAGGAAAATCTGTGTTTACAGCAGTTGAAGAATTGTATTATATAAAGAATGTTGGGGCTGTAAAAAAAAAAAAAAACTTAAAACTTAAACTTTTAAAACCTTATAAATGAATGAATTAATCTATACTAACTTACAAAAAAATAAAATAATAAATAAATAAATAATTAGTGTGTGAAATACTCTTTATCTTGTATGTTTGTCTGACCCTAGTGTTTAAGACTTCTTGTATACTGTCATTTAAAGGCAGCTTGTCCATGCCTTTGTCTCATCCAGGCTGGACTACTGTAATGCACTCCTCATCGGGATCTCTGGCAAAAGCATACAGCGACTGCAGTACATCCAAAACAGCGCAGCCAGGATCCTGATGAGGGTGCGCAAGCATGAACACATCACCCCCATCCTTAAATCTCTTCACTGGCTCCCTGTCCCACTCAGAGTGGAATATAAAGTCTCCTCCTCACCCACCAGTGTATTTACGGACATGCCCCCCTTTACCTACAGGAACTTCTCACCCACCCAACATCCCTACGCACACTTCGTTCTGCTAACACAAACACCATCCAAGTTCCCAGAACAAAACTTTGCAGCATGGGCGTTAGGGCCTTTTCATCTGCTGCTCCGAGGCTGTGGAATAACCTCCCGGACTACCTGAGGGCCCCACAGACTACAGATGTTTTTAAACGAAACCTAAAAACATTTCTTTTTACTAAAGCTTTCCACTGAATGTGTTTTAAATAATTTTTCTTGAATAGTTTCTTAAATAGTTTTAAATAGTTCTTATTTTTTGTATTTAATTAACTGTGTTTTTAATTTATTTTTTATTGTACTTCTAGATGCTCTGTAGCACTTTGAGATTGCAGAAATGTAAAGTGCATTACAAATAAAATTCATTATTATTATTATTATTATTTATTGCAACACATTCTATACTTGTTGTATATGTGAACTAATTATTTTCATACTTAGTTATTGTTTAAGATTAAAATCAAGTTATCTGGGTCAATGTTATTTTTTTATGTTAAGTGTCATTTAGTAAATCATACGCTTTCATTTATCAGATCCAAAGTGATTTACAGTGTGACAACAACCCGAGGCTATAGGTATACACAACACAAACTTGTCATTAGAAAACAGGTACTTTTAGTGTTAGGATTCATTTGCATATAAGTTCATGCTATTTGTTACGTCAGATCACCCTTCCGTACACACACACACACACACACACACACACACACACACACACACACACACACACACACACACATGCACGGTGCTGTAATATAAACCCATAATATATGTATAGTATGTTTGTATATTGCACTTTCGTCACCTACACTGGAACAGTTTTCTATTATCTCTTCAAGCATCAAATGACTCTTGTCAACTCATGAATCAGTGTAACTAAAAAGTATTTCCATGATTTGGCAATTTTTAAATGGAACACTATATACTCATTAATTCAGAATGAAACAAAAAAATCTGATTGTCTTTTGTGGGTCATTCAAAAATGTTCCAAGGAACCCCAAATAAGGGGTAAAAGGAAACAGATAACGTTCTGTGGAATCTTTGATGTTGATCTTTCCGTGGAAAGACAAAAACAACAAGAAAACGTGGGCTCGCTCAGATTTCCTTATGCACTGGCATAACTCGTTTTTTTAGACAGTGACATCACAGCTCAGCTGTATTTGAATCTCTCCACCACACTTCAGAGAGCACAAAAGCAAGCTCTCCCCATAGAAACACAACAAAAATGGCAACTCGGCCATCTCACTTTGAGGAGAACCTTCTCTGCCCGGTTTGCCGTGACGTCTTCAGAGATCCCGTTCTCCTGCTGTGTTCCCACAGCTTCTGCTGGGCCTGTCTGGATCAGTACTGGGAGCACACCAGCTCGCAGAGATGCCCCGTGTGTCGGACAGACTTCTGCATGGACCGTCCTCCATGCAACCGCGCTCTGAAGAATCTGTGTGAGATCTTCCTTCAGGAGAGAAGCCAGACGGAAGAGTTACTGTGCAGCGTGCATGGAGAGAAACTTCAGCTCTTCTGTCTGGAGGATGAGCGTCTGCTGTGCAGCATGTGTGTGAACGCTGACATGCACGTCCATCACTCGTGCAGACCCGTGGATGAAGCTGCAGTGTCCTTCAAGGTACGTCTCTCATTATCTGCTGGGAAATATGTAGAACTTTACAATAACAGTTGTGATGTTTAAGAGAAAATGGCACATTATTCACTTCATTGTTCTTGATAATTCATATACCATTTATTGCAACTACAATTTAATTTAATTTATCATCAAAAAATAAGCAGTTCAAAACTTCATGCACACACACACAATGTGTGATTATCTACATTTTCATTGGTGTCCACTTCAAAATCAACAGACTAGCCTACTTTTAACGATATTATAGTGCTTATTCTTCTGATCTGAAAAAAGTTTGAATTTTGAGTAAGGCCTGAATATTGTGTAAAACAATTTTTTTTATAATTTTTTTATCAGAGAAATATTCCAACCTGTTTTACAATAAGTTTTAATTAAACTTCCAGATTTCTGTTTATTTGCTATAAATCCCAATCAGTCAAGCCATCTATCTATCTATCTATCTATCTATCTATCTATCTATCTATCTATCTATCTATCTATCTATCTATCTATCTATCTATCTATCTATCTATCTATCTATCTATCTATCTATCTATCTATCTATCTATCTATCTATCTATCTATCTATCTATCTATCTATCCATCCATCCATAAATCCCAATCTATTGATCCCCATCCATCCATCCTTCACAATATATCCATCCATTCATCCTTTCATCCATCTATTCATATCTCAATCCATCCATCTGTAAGACTGCTGAAATCGCTCCAATGGCGGCAGCGAAGAGCGGGCGAAGGTATCTGCGCTCGATGTTCTCAGCTGGGCAAAATGGATCTAATTCCAATTCCTCTTTATCTGACTCCATTTTATTATAATTTAGAATTTAGATTAGAATGCCAATTTGGTTATTTGGTCATTTATGTTTAATAGTTAGACACACATTTAATTATTCCGTTTAACCCTTTGTGGAAAGTATTCATGATCTCATAGAGATCGTTAATAATTCCAGAGTAAGTCAGAATAAATCAAAATGTAACAATTTATTAAACAGTCAGGTATAATTCCAATTACATAATCAATTCAAAAGATCCTCAAAACATTGAATACTCTTAAGTAAAGAGATGCGTTCCTGACTTTCCATAGGTTACGTAACGTTGGCTGGACACAACGTTACGGGCGAATCTGATTACAATATTGCGCCCTGACTCTTCTGCTACGCTGCCTTTAGTATTCAGACCTGACAATAACTTCTTTCAAATGGTAACATATGTTAACAAAGGGAATTTACATTTAATCACTGTCTGTATTGATACAGACAGACCTGTATTGACAGAAGACCAAATGGTTGAAAGCCACACCTACAATACTATATATGCAACATCTCTTTAAACTCTTAAAACCATTGTTATCTTCTTGAATATTTCTGTGGGGATGAGATATTTGTACCAGTCACACTAAGACATTTCCAATGATATCAAACACATATATATTGTTTAGTATTTGTTCATTTTTAGATCATATAGATTTTGGGTATATTTTCAATGGTCACAGCCTGAAGGAAGTAGGATGGGGGGAGAGATAAATACATGTAAATTAGAGCCATTCTAAGTTGATTCACTCAGTGTGACGTCGTCTGCAAAAAGTGTCCATTGTCCTCAACCAGACAAACCGGCAGCACTTTTTAAAGCCTTTCACATCCGTCGTAATCCATGCTATGTTGCCTTTCTAGATAGTGGTATGAGGAATTGGCCATTTAAAAAATCCATTCGGTCATTCACTGTAGATAAAATTATTATAGATAAGATTAAGAAACTAAATTTAAGAGATTTTTGCAAAAGCTTGACTAAAATCCTGATGTTCTTCACAAACTTATTGTACAGGGAGAACCCGCAGCTAAGCCACAGATAAAACAATCTTAACTAAGGGATGAACTGCCGTCTGTAAGTCTCAGATATCAGGGATTTTGTGATGGTTCTGATCTGAACTTATGTTCTTTACCCACACTGCAAGAGCACAGCAAAGAGACCGGAGGCAAGATGCATAATACAATATCTTTTGAGATGCCTTATATAATATTACTCTAAGCAACCTTTTCAACTTTCTTTTCAGGAGGTGCTCAAAACCAGACTGCAGCCTTTGCAAGAGAAGCTCAAACTTTTAAAATCAGAGAAATTCATCTGTAATCAAAGAGTGAAACACATCAAGGTACAATTAACAGTCAAAAAGTCCTTCATACAACCTTCAGATGACAATTACAACCTTATCTTTTACTTTGTCACAGAACCAAGCCGAGCAAACAGAGGCACATATTAGGAAGGAGTTTGAGCAGCTTCAGCAGTTTTTGCGTGATGAAGAGTCAGCCAGGATAACTGTTCTGAGGGAGGAAGAGGAGCAGAAGAGGAAGGTGTTAGAGGAGCAGATGAGCAGGATTAACAGTCAACTCTCATCTCTTGTAGAAAGAATGAGGACCACTGAGGAAGAGATAGAGTCTAACAACATCTCATTCCTGCTGGTAATTCCTTTGTTTTTAATGACCATAAAATTAATTAAACCATAAAATAATAAAAATAATAATTTAATATTTTAAATATGTGGAAAGAAAAAAAAACATACCTTAAACTTGGTTAAGGTATATATCTGACTAAATTATTTGGCAAAAATTGGCAAATTACAGCTACATTTTTTATTTTATTATGTAAAAAAATGCATAGACAAATCATACTACAACATAATCAGTTATAAATATTTCATTGGTTCTCTCTTGTTTCTGCACATGTTCATAATTTCTCTGTTTGACAGCCTGGTCAAAAATCATGTCTAATTTAAATTGTGTTTTAAATAGATTTCTTCTTAAATAATTGAATCATATCTTCATTTTTAACAAATTTACATTTATTTTCTAGTGATCTACAAAGTGTTTAATTTATACAATTTAATTCAATTTAAAAAAACAAATGAATCAAAACTAAATGAATTAATTAAAACTAAATCCATAAAATGATGGAACCCCTAAAAGACATGAGACGGATGGAACCCCTTAATATTCTATAAAGCTTACTGTATCTTAGTACATAGATCTATATAGCCATTTAACAACGTATGATAATTATAAGCCTTTATTGATTTGAATCATGTGATGTGTTTTTAATGATAATATCTGTTTGTCATTTCCATGTAAATCCATTTAAAGAAGTACAAGGGCCCACCAGACAGGTAAGTCAACTAGCCCTTGTTTGAGCACTCTCTGTTGTGATTGTGACCCAAAATCAGAAACGGTACTGATCCAGGGTTGTTTTCCCAGTTCTCAGTTTAGCAGTCCATGTCCAGAGAAGTTTCCAGAAGTGCTGGTTGATGTGGCAAAGCATCTGGGAAATCTCAAGTTCGGAGTATGGCAGAAAATGAGGGCTGCTGCTCAATACAGTGAGTCTCATGTCTAAAATATGACCTGTGCTGAAAACCTACACTGCAGAACATAATGGTCATGCTCAGTATTCTTGTCTGGCTTTCCAGAACAAATAACTTAAGTCATTAAGACATGTGTGAAAAATTTATCAAAATTAAGTGAGTTTATGCAACAAAAAAAAAAATGTATTCGCTTTGGTGTTATTTTCACTATTTTGACGTGTTCACAATTAAGGTGAACATTTTCAAAACTCTTAGTACAAAAATCAAACCTGATCACACTTATAAGGCAGCTAGTCTTTCTTTCAAAACCTGATGTACTAATGCTTTTAATAATAATAATAATTTATATAGCGCTTTTCTAGACATTCAAAGCGCTTTACAGAAGGGGGGAATCTCCTCAACCACCACCAATGTGCAGCATCTACCTGGATGATTCGACGGCAGCCATATTGCGCCAGAACGCCCTCCACACACCGGCTGATTGGTGGAGAGGAGACACCTTTATTCAGTTGCACATATTTTCAGTCCACATAATCATTGTTTCAAACACAAAATTATTGTAATATGTAATGAGATCATTTGGTTTAATCACCAAAAAACAACAGTAGGCCTATGTTCTTCTTTCAGACAATGCAAGATACATGTTTCAAATCACCCTGGTTGCTGTAATATTACAGTAACACAGGCTTCATATGTTTCATTAGAAAATACACTTACATTACCTCACTTATGAAATTGAATCCATAATGTCTGTAATAGTATATATCTAGTGTGTTATCAAAAGGTGTGATGAAGTTACGACAAAGCCATGAGTTCAAACATAGTAGGCTGCCAATACAGTAAATGTTCTCACTGACATATGACTTGACTTTGACTATTATTATCCCCTCAGGGAAATTTTGTTGCAATTTGTTTCAACATGTTATTCAACAAGCAATTGTTTCAACATCTCCATAGACATAATGGTTTGTATTCTGTACAAACTGTATATTCTATCCCCTTGCACTAACCACACCCCTGAGCCTACCCATCATACAAAATTTCTGCAATATTTACATAATTTTAATTTTCTGACCCCATTGGCAGATACTTGTTCTTGTTTTAAGCATAGCCTTTAAGTTAGCCTTTTAGTCATATGTTTTAGTATTTGGGTATCTTTCGAAAACTTAAAGACTCAAAGTTCATCCTGTGAAAACCATTTTTGAAATTGGACATTGCGCTACAATGGAAATGCCAAAATGTGCATAAATTCTAATAATGCGCATTAAAAAAAACGTATGCGCTCGTTTAAGTCGGATACAATTTATATGAGATATGAAAACATGCGCGTAAACTACAATAGAAATGGATTTACAAAATATATTCCTCGATGCACATAAAAAAAGCATGTGACTTTTGCGATGTAACAGCATAACTGTACTAAACCAAATGGAAAAATCTTGTTGCAAAGCATCTGAAATGTTGTTTTGGTCATTCAGAAGTCTGTGGTCAAAGATGCTCAGTATATTTTCCCTCCTATAACTGTCTTACATGACTGCGTTCCCAAACAGCAGCATCTGCCTCTGAAAGCAAGACAATACGTTTATTGAGATGCACAAGTTTCTCTGAGACGCAAATCATTTATTATATACGAAAATGATAAGGCTATATGGTGGCTTCTCCTATGTTTATTAGTGATTTTTTTAAGCGGTAATTTATCAGGAAATGATGATTATGTTCTCTTCGACTCACTGGATGGAATTTATTTGCGAATGTTTTATGCGATATTGCTATTTTGCTCATAAGTTACATTCGCAACTTTGGATGGAAACATAGCTATTGTCTCATAAATTACGTAAAAATTATGTTAATAGAAGCATTGTCTCATAAATAATGGGAAATTCTGTTAATCAATGGGGAAGCATTGTCATAACAGGCACCTCTTTTCCCTCTGTAGTTCCCGTCATCCTCGACCCCAACACTGCTCACCCGTGTCTGCAGCTCTCTGCCGATCTCAGCAATGTGAGCTTTGGACAGTGGAGTCGACAGTCCCTGGGTTACTTAGAGAAACACGAGGGCTATTCGAGTGTCCTGGGCTCTGAGGGTTTTATCTCTGGGACTCACTACTGGGACGTTGAGGTTGGTGACAGCACCACCTGGGCCTTAGGAGTGATTTCAGAATCTGCCATCGAGACAGGACAATCCGCCCAGTTCTGGCCTATGGCGCATAGGCTTTCACAACGGGTCGTATGGACAAGGTCTTTCAGGAGAGTTTCTCACACCGCTCACAGTGAAACAGAAGGTCCAGCGCATCAGAGTCCAGCTGGACTGGGACGGAGGGAAACTCTCGTTCTTTGACTCTCTCAGCGACGCTCATCTCCATACGTTCAAGCACACCTTTAGCGAGAGAGTGTTTCCGTACTTCTGTAATGTGTGTCCATCTCAAGCACTGTGCATCTTGCCGGTGGAAATGTCTGTCACAGGACTGGAGGTGCATAGAGTGTCTGCACCAAACCAGGCTGATAGAGAGCAAGCAGAGCAGCAGAAGTAACAACCCTGCTCATTTTATACATGCACTCTTAGAAAAAAGTGAAAGTTCAGTGGGGTTTTAAATAGAACTCTAGGGTTCTTGGCTAAGTTTTAAAGAAAAATGCATAATTGCATAATTCTTTCATGTTTAACAGGTTATTTCATTTTGTAAAGTGTGTTTACGAGCTGTTTAATGTAATGATCCCATGATGGAACCCCTGAAGCGCCTGATGGAATCCTTTAAGGTTCCATTTCAGGGAACTTTTTCTTGAGAGAGAGAGAGAGAGAGAGAGAGAGAGAGAGAGAGAGAGAGAGAGAGAGAGAGAGAGAGAGAGAGAGAGAGAGAGAGAGAGAGAGAGAGAGAGAGAGAGAGAGAGAGAGAGAGAGAGAGAGAGAGAGAGAGAGAGAGAGAATGTTGATTCCACAGAAATGTGAAAGAATTATGAAAAAGAATTACAGAAGGTCTGTTTGCACATACTCATCTTATTCCTTGCTGCAACCAAATGTGACAGATTTAGGGTAAGGAGCTAGAGAATGCACTGATCGTCAATGAATGTCCTCGTCAATGAAAGATAGATGTGTGTGTGTTCTAAATGTGATTAGTTTAAATATTTATGTTTAACTATGGAAGTATTTTTGGGGTTGCGTGACAAACTGTCCTGCTGTGAATTGCAACACATGCTTTATGCCTGTAATTATGAGCGCTGTGGACCCTTCCCACAAAAACACAAGGCACTGCATTGCTGTGTGAAAGAGCACATTCTTCAGTTCAATTGCCCAATTATTTATTCAGTTGTATTCTGTTTGTTATTATAAATATTACATATTACTTGAATGTTAAAAACAAGATAGCAATTTTTTTTTCTGTATTTTTGTACAGTATTTTCTTCTTATTATGCCTTCTCTTACAAATGTACATCTGAAAAATAAAAAAGCATGATGTGTTGACAAATGCAATATTTCTTGACTGTGAGGTCAGGGGAAACAATTTTGACACACACAAAAAAAATATCAATGAACTGAAAATTGTATCTTTAAAGCATATTGCATAATATGCTTTAAAGATATAATAATAAAGCATAATACAATATATAAATATATTGTATTATAATACGTAAGTATGTGCCTATACATACTGATCGTCTCCTCTAAGGTAATAATGCAACGGTATAAATTTGTCACCATGGTTTCTTCTGTACATATTCAAATCAAAGTCACTGTGTATAATTATCTGGCTCCTTCTTAAGAATTTAGCTTCTACACATGGTGCACTGCAATTAGAAATGGCACAATGACAGTAATTAGAGCACAACTGCTGACTTGTTATCTCAGCACCTGTGATGTCATCTAAGTGATTTCCTTTCATGGGATGGACAAAAATGTCAGAGACATTCCTATGAACTACTGTTGACATTTGTAACACTGGTGCCAGTAAGAGTTGAAGGCAAAACAGGCTATTAATGACTCTTTGAATGTTTCAGCATTATGCAAAACAGAACCTGTGGAACAGGTATTGTTGGAATTTCAGATAACACTAAAGAGAAGCAGTTATTTCCAAAACATTCTTATAGCCTTCCAAGATTATTGCTGTTCATAAATCAGTTGATTACAGCTGATTTATGATATTTATATGAAATATATTAGATATGTTATCCATTAATTTTAGGGGAAATATTAATTAGGGGGAAAATATGTTTTGTATTGCTTTTTTTGGAAAGTTGGATAGGTAACAGTAGAAAAACAGTAGATTTCTACATGGAATAAAATACAGTACAAGACAAAACACAATTGTTTTCTATTAATTTTGATGAAATTTCTACCACTGCATTGGTCCACTCTTTCAATTCTGGGGCTTTCACTGTCTCAAAATAATCCCACTAGCCATTGTAATACATGTGGGTTTTGTTAGTGTGGCCATGTGCCTCTGTCATTGTTAGATCCCACCCCCATGTTATCTCGTTATTGGTTTCATTTGCCCCATCTGTGTTCCCTCATTCCCAGCTTGATTTCTCCTTTATATACTCCTTGTGTTTGTCAGTCTTGGTCGGATTGTTATGTCTACTTCTCCCGGTTCCCCGTGATTTCCCAGTTGGTATGTGTTTGAGTTTATTTGTGTCTTTTGATTATGTGTTTTGCCCCCTCGTGGGTGTTTGTTTTGTATTTATGTTATTTTGTTAATAAATCCCCCTTATTTCTGCACTTGAGTCCTTGCGCCCGTTTGTCTTTTGTGTGAGCGTGACAGAATGATCCGACCAAGATGAGGACTCAACGGAAGGAACCGACTACAGTGTTCCCTAGCCCGGAGACATTCAGAGAGACTGCTGTCGACCACGAGATTGACCCTGTCAGTCCAGACATGGCCAGGAGGGCTGTGCTGGGATTCTACATGGTGGCAGTCCTGCATGCTAGGGAAAGGCACAGGGCCTTATTCAAAACCCCGGAGGCAGTTCCGGTGGTCCCCGTTCCGGTGTACCGTGTTCCGGGGGTCCCCATTCCGGTGGTCCCTGCTCTGGTGGTCCCAGTTCCGGTGGGTCCCAGTTCCAGTGGATCGTGTTCCGGTGGTCCCAGTTCCGGTGGTCCCAGTTCCGGTGGATCGTGTTCCGGTGGATCGTGTTCCGGTGGTCCCAGTTCCGGTGGATCGTGTTCCGGTGTTCCCTGTTCCGGTGGATCGTGTTCCGGTGGTCCCAGTTCTGAGGGATCGTGTTCCGGTGGTCCCTGTTCCAGTGGATCATGTTCCAGTGGTCCCTGTTCTGGTGGATCGTGTTCCGGTGGTCCCAGTTCCAGTAGATCATGTTCCGGGGGTCCCAGTTCCGGTGGATCGTGTTCCGCTGGTCCCAGTTCTGGTGGATCGTGTT
The DNA here is from genome assembly GCA_023029165.1 of Gobiocypris rarus. NCBI lineage: Eukaryota > Metazoa > Chordata > Actinopteri > Cypriniformes > Gobionidae > Gobiocypris > Gobiocypris rarus. The sequence continues at coordinate 53,179,233 of CM040932.1, forward strand.
CCGGTGGTCCCAGTTCCGTGGATCGTAGTTCGGTGGTCCCAGTTCCGGTGGATCGTGTTCGGTGGTACCTGTTCCGGTGGATCGTGTTCCGGTGGTCCCTGTTCCGGTGGATCGTGTTCCTGTGGATCGTGTTCCGGTGGTCCCAGTTCCGTGGATCGTGTACGGTGGTCCCAGTTCCGTTGATCGTGTTCCGTGGTCCCTGTTCCGTGGATCGCTTTTCCGTGGTCCCTGTTCTGGAGGATCGTGTTCCGGTGGTCCCTGTACTGGTGGATCGTGTTCCGCTGGATCGTGTTCCGCTGGATCGTGTTCCGTGGATCGTGGTCCCAGTTCCGAGGATCGTATTCTGGTGGTCCCTGTTCCGGTGGTCCTCTGCCGGGGTCCCAGTTCCGTGGATCGTGTTCGGGGTCCCAGTTCCGGTGGTCCCAGTTCCGTGGATCGAGTACCGGTGGTCCCAGTTCCAGTGGATCGTGTTCCGTGGTGCCAGTTCCGAGGATCGTATTCTGGTGGTCCCTGTGCCGGTGGTCCCTGTGCCAGTGGTCGCTGTTCCGGTGGATCGTGTTCCGGTGGTCCCTGTTCCGGTGGATCTTGTTCCGGGGTTCCAGTTCTGGTGTTCGCCGTCCCAGTTCCGTGGATCGAGTTCTGGTGGAACGAGTTCCGTGGATCGTGTACCGTGGTCCCAGTTCCAGTGGTCGCTGTTTCGTGGATCGTGTTCCGGTGGTCCCAGTTCCAGTGGATCGTGTTCGTGGTCCCAGTTCCGAGGATCGTATTTGGGTGGTCCCTGTGGCGGTGGTCCCAGTTCCAGTGGTCGCTGTTCCAGTGGATCGTGTTCCGTGGATTGTGTACCGGTGGCCCCAGTTCCGTGGATCGTGTTCCGGTGGTCCCAGTTCCGAGGATCGTATTCTGGTGGTCCCTGTACCGTGGTCCCAGTTCCAGTGGTCGCTGTTCCGTGGATCGTGTTCCGGTGGTTCCAGTTCCTGTGGATCGTGTACAGGTGGTCCAAGTTTCGTGGATCGTGTTCCGTGGTCCCAGTTCCGTGGATCGTGTTCAGGTGGTCCCAGTTCCGGTGGATCGTGTACCGGTGGTCCCAGTTCCGTGGATCGTGTTCGGTGGTCCCAGTTCTGATTGTCCCAGTTCCGAGGATCAGATTCTGGTGGTCCCTGTGCCGGGGTCCCAGTTCCGTGGATCGAGGTCCGTGGTCCCAGTTCCAGTGGTCGCTGTTCGTGGATCGTGTACAGGTTGTCCCAGTTCCGGTGGATCGTATTCTGGTGGTCCCTGTGCCGGTGGTCCCAGTTCCGAGGGATCGTATTCTGGTGGTCCCTGTGCCGGTGATCCTAGTTCTAGTGGTCGCTGTTCCTGTGGATCGTGTTCCGGTGGATCGTGTTCCGGGGTCCCAGTTCCGGTGGATCGTGTACCGGTGGTCCCAGTTCCGTGGATCGTGTACGGTGGTCCCAGTTCCGTGGATCGTGTTCCGTGGTCCCAGTTCCGAGGATCGTATTCTGGTGGTCCCTGTGCCGGTGGTCCCTGTGCCAGTGGTCGCTGTTCCGGTGGATCGTGTTCCGGTGCTCCTGTTCCGTGGATCGTGTTCGGGGTCCCAGTTCCGGTGTTCCGTTGATCAAGTTCCGTTGGTCACAATTCCAGTGGGCCCAGTTCCGGTGGATCGAGTTCCGGTGGATCGAGTTCTGGTGGAACGAGTTCTGGTGGATCGTGTACCGGTGGTCCCAGTTCCGGTGGTCCCAGTTCCAGTGGGCGCTGTTTCGGTGGATCATGTACCGGGGTCCCAGTTCCGGTGGATCGTGTTCGGTGGTCCCAGTTCCGAGGATCGTATTCTGGTGGGTCCTGTGCGGTGGTCCCAGTTCCGGTGGATTGTGTACCGTGGTCCCAGTTCTGGTGGATCGTGTTCCGGTGGTCCCAGTTCCGAGGGATCGATTCTGGTGGTCCCTGTCCCGGTGGTTCCAGTGGTTGCTGTTCCGTGGATCGTGTTCAGATATTTCCAGTTCCTGTGGGTCGTGTACAGGTGGTCCCAGTTCCGGTGGATCGTGTTCCGGTGGTCACAGTTCCGAGGATCGTATTCTGGTGGTCCCTGTGCCTGGGGTCCCAGTTCCGGTGGATTGAGTTCGGGGTCCCAGTTCCGTGGATCGTGTTCGGTGGTCCCAGTTCCGGTGGATCGTGTAGCGGTGGTCCCAGTTCCGTGGATCGTGTTCCAGTGGTACCAGTTCCGGTGTTCCCAGTTCCGAGGATCGTATTCTGGTGGTCCCTGTGCCGTGGTCCCTGTGCAGGTGGATCGGTTCCGGGGTCCCAGTTCCGTGGATCGAGTTCGTGGTTCCGGTGGATTGTGTTCTGGTGATTCCTGATCTGGTGGTCCCTAGTCCGGACAAGGCCTGGATGGCTGTGATAGGATATTTTATGGTGGCCGTCTGGAGGGCTTGGGAGAAGCAAAGGACTTCCTCCGAGCCCCCAAAGGCAGTTCCAGTGGATCGTGTTCCGTGGTCCCTGTGCCGGTGGTCCAAGTTCCGTGGTCCCGTTTCCGTGGACTCTGTGCCGGCTGAACTTTTTGTTTTCCCATCTCTCCCTTGTTTTCCCTTCCTGGTCTGTCCCACTCTGCTCTGTCCCTCCCGTCCCTAGTGGAGCGTCTGGTAGCTGCTTATTAAGGAGGGGGTAATGTCACATGCCTGTCCTGTCTTATGTGCACATGTGGGTTTTGTTAGTGTGGCCATGTGCCTCTGTCATTGTTTGATCCCACCCCTTGCTATCTCGTTATTGGTTTCATTTGCCCCACCTTTGGTCCTCATTCCCAGCTTGATTTCTCCCTTTATATACTCCTTGTGTTTGTCAGTCTTGGTCGGATCATTGTTAGGTCTAATAAAGAGCGGAAGGCTGTTCCAAAGTTTAGGTCACCCTTTTTCAGCCTAGGGACTAGAAAGAGTTTCTGATTTGATGACCTTAAACATCTAGCTGGAATGTTTATACTCAAAATGTCGAAAAGACAGGAAGGTGCCAGTCCATTAAAGGCCTTAAAAACAAAGTGTAAGATTTTAAACTCTATTTCAAAACATATTGGCAGCCAGTGCAAAGATCGTAAGATGTGGGTGATATGTTCATATTTACAGGTTTCAGTCAGAAGTCTAGCAGTTACATTTTGAACTATTTGTAAGCGATACATATAGGACTGGCTAATAGCCTACCTATATACATTGAGTTGCAGTAGTTTAGTTGAGATGAGATAAAAGCATGTGAAACTCTCTCAAGCTCAGCAAAAGTAAAAAAAAAAACTCGTAACATGTTATTTTCCATTATTTGTGAGAAAACGTTTCCCGGCCAAAAACGGAATTTTCTGTGTTTTCACTGATAGACACTAGGGCGCTCTATTACGCATCTCCTGAATGAGTACTGAATCTCCTGATCAAAACACACATGAGGAAAGCGGAGTAAAATAAGTGACCGTATGTAAGCAGATGCATAAGCATGTAATAATCAATATTAAACATCATATGAATCAATTCTATATAATGTCCACATCTCTGAATGAGATTTGGACCCAGGACGAGCTACAGGACAGTGTAAGCATTAGAGGTGTTGATGGACTCAATCTCCTCCATCTGTGTTTTACAATGGACCCTTCCATCATTATACAGTTAAAATACTCATTAACGTGTTCACAACTCATCATGTGTCGGGTTATGCATATCAATGACTTTATAACTCACAATTGCGAGTTTATATCTTAGAATTCTGACTTTATGACTCGCAATTGCAACTTTTTATCTCAGAATTCTAACTTTAAATCATGTGAGGAAAAAAGCAATTACTCTTTTTTTATTTAGTGGCAGAAAAGGGCCTCCATATATATATATATATATATATATATATATATATATATATATATATATATATATATATATATATATATATATATATATTTATTTATTTATTTATTTAAAAATATATATATTTTTTGCTGTGTTTGGTTTTCTGGGCACAAACCCATGAGAGCATCAAAGAGGAGTTTCACGGGATTGCATGTCAGTGGTGTAGAAATCAGGTTAAATGATATTCACTTGATATCTTATTGCAACCTCTTGAAGTAACCTAATAATTAGAATTTCTTTTAGGATTTACAATGTGGTTGGATGCATTGATATGCACATTCCCATCATCACACCTTTCGAAAATGAAAAATGAAAGAATATTATATGGAATGGAATGGAAGAATACCAGAAGGAAGGGTCTGAAATATACCTCATAAACCACAGGTGTTGAATAAACACAAATTATTCACAATTGATGGTCATCTTTATTTTCTAAATATACAAAGCAACAGTTTTTTCCTGTTTTAATAGTCTTTTTAATACTCTTCCTCATCTCCTCTTCATCTGTCAGTGCTGGTGTTTTCCGAGCCTCTTCCTTCTTGCTGTTGGCTGAGTAGAAGTTAAATGTTAATTTCATTATCCTAATTCACAAATGTAACCGGTTGGATTAGAGAACATGATGTGAAAAGAGCGTTAGACTATGAGGACATTGAAATAGACACTGAATGATATTTATTTAATACGTCAAATGTTTGCAAAGTCATGAATCCTACACCTATGGACCTTTTATGCTTAAAGCTTTACCTGATTAAATTATAATTTTATAATTATTTTTTTCTTTTGTCGGGTGCTGTTGCCATGGTGAATCGTAATTTCTCTGTAATTTTCATTGTCGTGGTGCACGCACTTAACACAGAGTTAGTCTACTAGAGTTGATTGAACTACCTCAGTTCAGCGGTTCTGAAACCCAAAACTCAGAGTTTCTCATCTCAGGGTAGGTCAACTCAGAGTTCAAGTTTAAACTCAGAGTTGGTTGAACCTCCTTATTGAAACAGGTCCCTATTCCTAATTGCATCATTATCAGCTGTGTTGAACACCAAGCATTTCACTCTAGCTTTATGGTTCTGTCAAAATCCATAATGTTTTCGTCAGTTTTGCAAAATCCCTTCTGTTATCATCTCCCAAACCAACTGGGCAACTGAGGCTGTGAAATTCCTGGGAAATGGTATGTTGTTTATCTTTCAGTAGGTAGTATTTTGCACGCACACTTCACTCTTTAAATGTAGGTCTCTGGCTCCCTCTAGCGAACTTGAAAAGTTCATTAGAAGGCTGCTTTAACACTTTTGTTAATTTTATCCTGTTTAAGTGGACTGGTTGTATTTCCCCTAAAACGTGAGCCATGTGTGAATGCCTTAAACGACCCAAATTCAATCAAAAGCATCAGAATATTCCTTCAAAACCTGATCTCGTGTTTATTCAGTTGCACATTTTTCAGTCCACATAATCATTGTTTCAAACAAGATTATTGTAATATGTAATGAGACCATTTGGTTTAATCACAGAAACACAACCGTATGATCTTCTTTCAGTTTAGTACTTTTAACAATCAGTTCATTTAATAGCAAACAATGCAAGATACATGTTTCAAATCACCCTTGTTGCTGAATTATTACACACAAAAGGTGTGATGAAGTTACGACCCAGCCATGAGGTTCTGGGCTATAGAACAGAATTTGCTGCCAATACAGTAAATGTTCTCTTACAAAACATTTTTCTTTCATCATTCACTCAACCCTGCGTAGCTATGACGCAAATGGGAACGCACTCTGTGTGTGCCGATTGTCTGAAGCCCTTATAGAATCACACTAATTCATTGGCTGATGGCGCGTGTCATATGACGTGCGCACCATCCACTCCTCAGATTTCTCTGCCTTCACTAAACAGCCATTTCTAGCCCTTTGGTTTCGGTTTTTCTGGCCCAAATATATTGGAATTCTTACAACTTTAGTCACCAGCACTTTAGCGACTGCTATTTAATGGTTAATCGGTGAATCATTTGGTACACCTATAGATTTGTATTGATTAGTTTCTATAGAACTTCTTTGCAATTTCCGAAATTGATTGATTCCTAAATTACAAATATAATGAATCATTTTTACATTTTTACATTTACAGTATCTTAGATGATAACCACCTCTAGAGAGAGAGAGAGAGAGAGAGAGAGAGAGAGAGAGAGAGAGAGAGAGAGAACATAAAGGGGGATAAAGTACAAGGGAGAAAAAACAGTCCATGTGTACAGTACTATCAGATTGCCAGAGATGCATCAGCAGATGGCATCAAATCCTCACAACTTTTGATAACACACTAGATATATTTTATTACACTACTAATAATAGTGTATTTTTAATTATAATAATAATAATAATACGACACAAAATTTTTCAAATAAATGTCCAAATATATTTTATTATTAAACTAAATTAACCATATAAACTAAAATACTGATCTAATTACTGATCTAAAGCCCACATTGTCACTGTATGATAATCAAAATATTCTCTGTTGCAT